>JAPDOI010000514.1:0-247500 GCA_029168955.1 Aplectana chamaeleonis
ATCGTGAGATATTTAATTTGTTCAGAAAAGCCACAAAGTTTCCGGACAGAGCGCCGCGAAGCGGCGCGGAACCCCCAACTTCTGGTTCTCGGA
Organism: Aplectana chamaeleonis; assembly: GCA_029168955.1. Classification (NCBI taxonomy): domain Eukaryota; kingdom Metazoa; phylum Nematoda; class Chromadorea; order Rhabditida; family Cosmocercidae; genus Aplectana; species Aplectana chamaeleonis. The sequence goes on from JAPDOI010000514.1 coordinate 94, forward strand.
CAAAGCGCCGCGAAGCGGCACTTTGGTGGGGTTTTTCCTGATCGTGAGAGATTTAATTTGTACAAAAAAACCACAAAGTTTCTGGACAGGGCGCCGCGAAGCGGCGCAAACTTCCTGGCTTCTGGTTCCCGGACAAAGCGCCACGAAGCGGCGCTTTGGTCGGGGTTTTCTTGATCGTGAGATATTTAATTTGTTCAGAAAAGCCACAATGTTTTTGGACAGAGCGCCGCCAAGCGGTGCGAACCCCGGCTTCTGGTTCTGGGCCAAAGCGCCGCGAAGCGGCGCTTTGGTCGGGTTTTTTTCTGATTGTCAGAGATTTAATTTGTTCAGAAAAGCCACAAAGTTTCCGGACAGAGCGCCGCGAAGCGGCGCTTTGGTCGGGGTTTTTCTGATTGTGAGAGATTTAATTTGTTCAGAAAAGCCACAAAGTTTCCGGACAGAGCGCCGCGAAGCGGCGCGAACCCCTCGGCTTATGGTTCTCCGACAAAGCGCCGCGAAGCGGCGCTTTGGTCGGGTTTTTTTCTGATTGTCAGAGATTTAATTTGTTCAGAAAAGCCACAAAGTTTCTGGACAGAGCGCCGCGAAGCGGCGCGAACCCCCCGGCTTATGGTTCTCGGACAAAGCGCCGCGAAGCGGCGCTTTGGTCGGGGTTTTTCTGATTGTGAGAGATTTAATTTGTTCAGAAAAGCCACAAAGTTTCCGGACAGAGCGCCGCGAAGCGGCGCGAACCCTCCGGCTTCTGGTTCCCGTACCAAACGCCGCGAAGCGGCGCTTTGGTCGGGGTTTTTTTTCTGATTGTGAGAGATTTAATTTGTTCAGAAAAGCCACAAAGTTTCCGGACAGAGCGCCGCGAAGCGGCGCGAACCCCCCGGCTTCAGGTTCCCGGACAAAGCGCCGCTTCGCGGCGCTTTGTCCGGGTTTTTTTCTGATTGTGAGAGATTTAATTTGTTCAGAAAAGCCACAAAGTTTCCGGACAGAGCGCCGCGAAGCGGCGCTTTGGCCGGGGTTTTCTTGAACGTGAGAGAAGCTTTGAAAAGAAGTTTCGACGTGAGATATTTGTTCAGAAAAGGCCGGGGTTTTCTTGATCGTGAGATATTTAATTTGTTCAGAAAAGCCACAAAGTTTCTGGACAGAGCGCCGCGAAGCGGCGCGAACCCCGGCTTATGGTTCTGACAAAGCGCCGCAGATTGCGCTGGGGTTTTCTTGATCGTGAGATATTTAATTTGTTCAGAAAAGCCACAAAGTTTCTGGACAGAGCGCCGCGAAGCGGCGCTTTGGCCGGGGTTTTCTTGATCGTGAGATATTTAATTTGTTCAGAAAAGGCCGGGGTTTTCTTGATCGTGAGATATTTAATTTGTTCAGAAAAGCCACAAAGTTTCTGGACAGAGCGCCGCGAAGCGGCGCGAACCCCCCGGCTTATGGTTCTCGGACAAAGCGCCGCGAAGCGGCGCTTTGGTCGGGTTTTTTTTCTGATTGTGAGAGATTTAATTTGTTCAGAAAAGCCACAAAGTTTCTGGACAGAGCGCCGCGAAGCGGCGCGAACCCCCCGGCTTATGGTTCTCGGACAAAGCGCCGCGAAGCGGCGCTTTGGCCGGGGTTTTCTTGATCGTGAGATATTTAATTTGTTCAGAAAAGCCACAAAGTTTCCGGACAGAGCGCCGCGAAGCGGCGCGAACCCCCCGGCTTGGTTCCCGGACAGCGCCGCGAAGCGGCGCTTTGGCGGGTTTTTTCTTGATCGTGAGATATTTAATTTGTTCAGAAAAGCCACAAAGTTTCTGGACAGAGCGCCGCGAAGCGGCGCGAACCCCCGGCTTATGGTTCTGGACAAAGCGCCGCGAAGCAGCGCTTTTGCCGGGGTTTTCTTGATCGTGAGATATTTAATTTGTTCAGAAAAGCCACAAAGTTTCTGGACAGAGCGCCGCGAAGCGGCGCTTTGGCCGGGGTTTTTCTGATTGTGAGAGATTTAATTTGTTCAGAAAAGCCACAAAGTTTCTGGACAGAGCGCCGCGAAGCGGCGCTTTGGCCGGGGTTTTCTTGATCGTGAGATATTTAATTTGTTCAGAAAAGCCACAAAGTTTCTGGACAGAGCGCCGCAAAGCGGCGCGATCGTGAGATATTTAATTTGTTCAGACACAGCGCCGCGAAGCGGCGCTTTGGCCGGGGTTTTCTTGATCGTGAGATATTTAATTTGTTCAGAAAAGCCACAAAGTTTCCGGACAGAGCGCCGCGAAGCGGCGCGAACCCCCCGGCTTATGGTTCTCGGACACAGCGCCGCGAAGCGGCGCTTTGGCCGGGGTTTTCTTGATCGTGAGAGATTTAATTTGTTCAGAAAAGCCACAAAGTTTCTGGACAGAGCGCCGCGAAGCGGCGCGAACCCCCCGGCTTATGGTTCTCGGACAAAGCGCCGCGAAGCGGCGCTTTGGTCGGGGTTTTTCTGATTGTGAGAGATTTAATTTGTTCAGAAAAGCCACAAAGTTTCTGGACAGAGCGCCGCGAAGCGGCGCTTTGGCCGGGGTTTTCTTGATCGTGAGATATTTAATTTGTTCAGAAAAGGCCGGGGTTTTCTTGATCGTGAGATATTTAATTTGTTCAGAAAAGCCACAAAGTTTCCGGACAGAGCGCCGCGAAGCGGCGCGAACCCCCCGGCTTATGGTTCTCGGACAAAGCGCCGCGAAGCGGCGCTTTGGTCGGGTTTTTTTGATCGTGAGATATTTAATTTGTTCAGAAAAGCCACAAAGTTTCTGGACAGAGCGCCGCGAAGCGGCGCGAACCCTCCGGCTTCTGGTTCCCGTACCAAACGCCGCGAAGCGGCGCCTTGGTCTGGTTTTTTCTGATTGTCAGAGATTTAATTTGTTCAGAAAAGCCACAAAGTTTCTGGACAGAGCGCCGCGAAGCGGCGCGAACCCCCCGGCTTATGGTTCTCGGACACAGCGCCGCGAAGCGGCGCTTTGGCCGGGGTTTTCTTGATCGTGAGAGATTAAATTTGTTCAGAAAAGCCACAAAGTTTCTGGACAGAGCGCCGCGAAGCGGCGCTTTGGCCGGGGTTTTCTTGATCGTGAGAGATTTAATTTGTTTAGAAAAGCCACAAAGTTTCCGGACAGAGCGCCGCGAAGCGTCGCTTTGGCCGGGGTTTTCTTGATCGTGAGAGATTTAATTTGTTCAGAAAAGCCACAAAGTTTCTGGACAGAGCGCCGCGAAGCGGCCCGAATCCCCCGGCTTCTGGTTCCCGGACAAAGCGCCGCGAAGCGGCGCTTTGGCCGGGGTTTTCTTGATCGTGAGAGATTTAATTTGTTCAGAAAAGCCACAAAGTTTCCGGACAGAGCGCCGCGAAGCGGCGCGAACCCCCCGGCTTATGGTTCTCGGACAAAGCGCCGCGAAGCGGCGCTTTGGCCGGGGTTTTCTTGATCGTGAGATATTTAATTTGTTCAGAAAAGCCACAAAGTTTCTGGACAGAGCGCCGCGAAGCGGCGCTTTGGCCGGGGTTTTCTTGATCGTGAGATATTTAATTTGTTCAGAAAAGGCCGGGGTTTTCTTGATCGTGAGATATTTAATTTGTTCAGAAAAGCCACAAAGTTTCTGGACAGAGCGCCGCGAAGCGGCGCTTTGGTCGGTTGGTTCTTGATCGTGAGCGCCGCGAATTTGTTCAGAAAAGGCCGGGGTTTTCTTGATCGTGAGATATTTAATTTGTTCAGAAAAGCCACAAAGTTTCCGGACAGAGCGCCGCGAAGCGGCGCGAACCCCCCGGCTTATGGTTCTCGGACACAGCGCCGCGAAGCGGCGCTTTGGCCGGGGTTTTCTTGATCGTGAGAGATTAAATTTGTTCAGAAAAGCCACAAAGTTTCTGGACAGAGCGCCGCGAAGCGGCGCTTTGGCCGGGGTTTTCTTGATCGTGAGATATTTAATTTGTTCAGAAAAGGCCGGGGTTTTCTTGATCGTGAGATATTTAATTTGTTCAGAAAAGCCACAAAGTTTCTGGACAGAGCGCCGCGAAGCGGCGCGAACCCCCAGGTTTATGGTTCTCGGACAAAGCGCCGCGAAGCGGCGCTTTGGCCAGGGTTTTCTTGATCGTGAGATATTTAATTTGTTCAGAAAAGCCACAAAGTTTCTGGACAGAGCGCCGCGAAGCGGCGCGAACCCCCGGCTTATGGTTTCGGACAAGCGCCGCGAAGCGGCGCTTTGGCCGGGTTTTCTTGATCGTGAGAGATTTAATTTGTTCAGAAAAGCCACAAAGTTTCTGGACAGAGCGCCGCGAAGCGGCGCGAACCGGCTTATGGTTCTTGACAAAGCGCCGCGAAGCGGCGCTTTGGCCGGGGTTTTCTTGATCGTGAGAGATTAAATTTGTTCAGAAAAGCCACAAAGTTTCTGGACAGAGCGCCGCGAAGCGGCGCGAACCCCCCGGCTTATTGTTCTCGGACACAGCGCCGCGAAGCGGCGCTTTGGCCGGGGTTTTCTTGATCGTGAGAGATTAAATTTGTTCAGAAAAGCCACAAAGTTTCCGGACAGAGCGCCGCGAAGCGGCGCGAACCCCCCGGCTTATGGTTCTCGGACAAAGCGCCGCGAAGCGTCGCTTTGGCCGGGGTTTTCTTGATCGTGAGATATTTAATTTGTTCAGAAAAGCCACAAAGTTTCTGGACAGAGCGCCGCGAAGCGGCGCTTTGGCCGGGGTTTTCTTGATCGTGAGAGATTTAATTTGTTCAGAAAAGCCACAAAGTTTCCGGACAGAGCGCCGCGAAACGGCGCAAACCCCCCGGCTTCTGGTTCCCGGACAAAGCGCCGCGAAGCGTCGCTTTGGCCGGGGTTTTCTTGATCGTGAGATATTTAATTTGTTCAGAAAAGATACAAAGTTTCTGGACAGAGCGCCGCGAAGCGGCGCTTTGGCCGGGTTTTTTTGATCGTGAGAGATTTAATTTGTTCAGAAAAGGCCGGGGTTTTCTTGATCGTGAGATATTTAATTTGTTCAGAAAAGCCACAAAGTTTCTGGACAGAGCGCCGCGAAGCGGCGCTTTGGCCGGGGTTTTCTTGATCGTGAGATATTTAATTTGTTCAGAAAAGATACAAAGTTTCTGGACAGAGCGCCGCGAAGCGGCGCTTTGGCCGGGTTTTTTTGATCGTGAGAGATTTAATTTGTTCAGAAAAGCCACAAAGTTTCTGGACAGAGCGCCGCGAAGCGGCGCGAACCCCCCGGCTTATGGTTCTCGGACAAAGCGCCGCGAAGCGGCGCTTTGGTCGGGTTTTTTTTTCTGATTGTCAGAGATTTAATTTATACAGAAAAGCCACAAAGTTTCTGGACAGAGCGCCGCGAAGCGGCGCTTTGGCCGGGGTTTTCTTGATCGTGAGAGATTTAATTTGTTCAGAAAAGCCACAAAGTTTCTGGACAGAGCGCCGCGAAGCGGCGCGAACCCCCGGCTTATGGTTCGTGACAAAGCGCCGCGAAGCGGCGCTTTGGCCGGGGTTTTCTGATCGTGAGAGATTTAATTTGTACAGAAAAGGGACATAGTTTGCGGACAGAGCGCCGCGAAGCGGCGCGAACCCGGCTTATGGTTCCCGGACAGAGCGCCGCGAAGCGTCGCTTTGGCCGGGGTTTTATTGAACGTGAGAGATTTAATGTGTTTAGAAAAGCCACAAAGTTTCCGAACAGAGCGCCGCGAAGCGGCCCGAATCCCCCGGCTTCTGGTTCCCGGACAAAGCGCCGCGAAGCGGCGCTTTCGCCGGGGTTTTCTTGATCGTGAGAGATTTAATTTGTTTAGAAAAGCCACAAAGTTTCTGGACAGAGCGCCGCGAAGCGGCGCAAACTTCTGGTCCCCGGACAAAGCGCCGCGAAGCGGCGCTTTGGTCGGGCTTTTTTTCTGATTGTGAGAGATTTAATCTGTTCAGAAAAGCCACAAAGTTTCCGGACAGAGCGCCGCGAAGCGGCGCAAACCCATCGGCTTATGGTTCTCGGACAAAGCGCCGCGAAGCGGCGCTTTGGCCGGGGTTTTCTTGATCGTGAGAGATTTAATTTGTTCAGAAAAGCCACAAAGTTTCTGGACAGAGCGCCGCGAAGCGTCGCTTTGGCCGGGGTTTTCTTGATCGTGAGAGATTTAATTTGTTCAGAAAAGCCACAAAGTTTCTGGACAGAGCGCCGCGAAGCGTCGCTTTGGCCGGGGTTTTCTTGATCGTGAGAGATTTAATTTGTTCAGAAAAGCCACAAAGTTTCTGGACAGAGCGCCGCGAAGCGGCGCGAACCCCCCGGCTTATGGTTCTCGGACACAGCGCCGCGAAGCGGCGCTTTGGCCGGGGTTTTCTTGATCGTGAGAGATTCAATTTGTTCAGAAAAGCCACAAAGTTTCTGGACAGAGCGCCGCGAAGCGGCGCGAACCCCCGGCTTATGGTTCTGACAAAGCGCCGCGAAGCGGCGCTTTGGCCGGGTTTTTTTCTGATCGTGAGAGATTTAATTTGTTCAGAAAAGCCACAAAGTTTCCGGACAGAGCGCCGCGAAGCGGCGCAAACTTATGGTTCTCGGACAAAGCGCCGCGAAGCGGCGCTTTGGCCGGGTTTTCCTGATTGTGAGAGATTTAATTTGTTCAGAAAAGCCACAAAGTTTCTGGACAGAGCGCCGCGAAGCGGCGCGAACCCCCGGCTTATGGTTCTGACAAAGCGCCGCGAAGCGGCGCTTTGGCCGGGTTTTTCTGATCGTGAGAGATTTAATTTGTTCAGAAAAGCCACAAAGTTTCTGGACAGAGCGCCGCGAAGCGGCGCGAATCCCCTTCTGGTTCCCGGACAAAGCGCCGCGAAGCATGGCCGGGTTTTTTGATCGTGAGATTTAATTTGTTCAGAAAAGCCACAAAGTTTCCGGACAGAGCGCCGCGAAGCGTCGCTTTGGCCGGGGTTTTCTTGATCGTGAGAGATTTAATTTGTTCAGAAAAGCCACAAAGTTTCCGGACAGAGCGCCGCGAAGCGGCGCGAACCCCCCGGCTTATGGTTCTCGGACAAAGCGCCGCGAAGCGGCGCTTTGGCCGGGGTTTTCTTGATCGTGAGAGATTTAATTTGTTCAGAAAAGCCACAAAGTTTCTGGACAGAGCGCCGCGAAGCGGCGCTTTGGCCGGGGTTTTCTTGAACGTGAGAGATTTAATTTGTTCAGAAAAGGCCGGGGTTTTCTTGATCGTGAGATATTTAATTTGTTCAGAAAAGCCACAAAGTTTCTGGACAGAGCGCCGCGAAGCGGCGCGAAACCCCAGGTTTATGGTTCCCGACCAAAGCGCCGCGAAGCGGCGCTTTGGCCGAGGTTTTCTTGATCGTGAGATGTTTAATTTGTTCAGAAAAGCCACAAAGTTTCTGGACAGAGCGCCGCGAAGCGGCGCGAACCCCCCGGCTTATGGTTCTCGGACAAAGCGCCGCGAAGCGGCGCTTTGGTCGGGTTTTTTTTCTGATTGTCAGAGATTTAATTTGTTCAGAAAAGCCACAAAGTTTCCGGACAGAGCGCCGCGAAGCGGCGCGAACCCCCCGGCTTATGGTTCTCGGACAAAGCGCCGCGAAGCGGCGCTTTGGCCGGGGTTTTCTTGATCGTGAGAGATTTAATTTGTTCAGAAAAGCCACAAAGTTTCCGGGCAGAGCGCCGCTGAGCGGCGCCCCCGGTTTTCTTGATCGTGAGACAGAGCGCCGCGAAGAGTCGCTTTGGCCGGGGTTTTCTTGATCGTGAGAGATTTAATTTGTTTAGAAAAGCCACAAAGTTTCTGGACAGAGCGCCGCGAAGCGGCGCTTTGGCCGGGGTTTTCTTGATCGTGAGAGATTTAATTTGTTCAGAAAAGCCACAAAGTTTCTGGACAGAGCGCCGCGAAGCGTCGCTTTGGCCGGGGTTTTCTTGATCGTGAGAGATTTAATTTGTTTAGAAAAGCCACAAAGTTTCCGGACAGAGCGCCGCGAGGCGGCGCGAACTTCCCGGCCTATGGTTCTCGGACAAAGGGCCGCGAAGCGGTGCTTTGGTCGGGGTTTTCCTGATCGTGAGAGATTTAATTTGTTCAGAAAAGCCACAAAGTTTCCGGACAGAGCGCCGCGATGCGGCGCGAACCCCCAGGTTTATGGTTCCCGGACAAAGCGCCGCGAAGCGGCGCTTTGGCCGGGGTTTTCTTGATCGTGAGAGATTTAATTTGTTCAGAAAAGCCACAAAGTTTCCGGACAGAGCGCCGCGAAGCGGCGCGAACCCCCCGGCTTTTGGTTCCCGGACAAAGCGCCGCGAAGCGGCGCTTTGGCCGGGTTTTTTTTGATCGTGAGAGATTTAATTTGTTCAGAAAAGCCACAAAGTTTCCGGACAGAGCGCCGCGATGCGGCGCGAACCCCCAGGTTTATGGTTCCCGGACAAAGCGCCGCGAAGCGGCGCTTCGGCCGAGTTTTTTTGATCGTGAGAGATTTAATTTGTTCAGAAAAGCCACAAAGTTTCCGGACAGAGCGCCGCGAAGCGGCGCGAACCCCCCGGCTTATGGTTCCCGGACAAAGCGCCGCGAAGCGGCGCTTTGGTCGGGTTTTTTTTCTGATTGTGAGAGATTTAATTTGTTCAGAAAAGCCACAAAGTTTCCGGACAGAGCGCCGCGAAGCGGCGCGAACCCCCCGGCTTATGGTTCTCGGACACAGCGCCGCGAAGCGGCGCTTTGGCCGGGGTTTTCTTGATCGTGAGAGATTTAATTTGTTCAGAAAAGCCACAAAGTTTCTGGACAGAGCGCCGCGAAGCGGCGCTTTGGCCGGGGTTTTCTTGATCGTGAGATATTTAATTTGTTCAGAAAAGCCACAAAGTTTCTGGACAGAGCGCCGCGAAGCGGCGCTTTGGCCGGGGTTTTCTTGAACGTGAGAGATTTAATTTGTTTAGAAAAGCCACAAAGTTTCTGGACAGAGCGCCGCGAAGCGGCGCGAACTTCCCGGCCTATGGTTCTCGGACAAAGCGCCGCGAAGCGGCGCTTTGTCCGAGTTTTTTTGATCGTGAGAGACTTAATTTGTTCAGAAAAGCCACAAAGTTTCCGGACAGAGCGCCGCAAAGCGGCGCGAGTGGTTCCCGGACAAAGCGCCGCGATGCTGCTCTTTGGCCGTGTTTTTTTGATCGTGAGAGATTTAATTTGTTCAGAAAAGCCACAAAGTTCCCGGACAGAGCGCCGCGAAGCGGCGCTAACCCCCCGTCATCTGGTTCCCGGACAGAGCGCCGCGAAGCGGCGCTTTGGCCGGGGTTTTCCTGATCGTGAGAGATTTAATTTGTTCCGAAAAGCCACAAAGTTTCCGGACAGAGCGCCGCGAAGCGGCGCTTTGGCCGAGTTTTCTTGATCGTGAGATATTTAATTTGTTCAGAAAGGCGCTTTGGCCGGGGTTTTCTTGATCGTGAGATATTTAATTTGTTCAGAAAAGCCACAAAGTTTCTGGACAGAGCGCCGCGAAGCGGCGCTGAACCCGGCTTATGATCGTGAGACAAAGCGCCGCGAAGCGGCGCTTTGGGGTTTTTCTGATCGTGAGAGATTTAATTTGTTCAGAAAAGCCACAAAGTTTCTGGACAGAGCGCCGCGAAGCGGCGCGAACCCCGGCTTCTGGTTCGGACAAAGCGCCGCGAAGCGGCGCTTTGGCCGGGGTTTTCTTGATCGTGAGAGATTTAATTTGTTCAGAAAAGCCACAAAGTTTCTGGACAGAGCGCTGCGAAGCGGCGCGAACCCCCCCCCCGGCTTCTGGTTCCCGAACAAAGCGCCGCGAAGCGGCGCTTTGGCCGGGGTTTTCTTGATCGTGAGAGATTTAATTTGTTCAGAAAAGCCACAAAGTTTCCGGACAGAGCGCCGCGAAGCGGCGCGAACCCCGGCTTATGGTTCCCGGACAAAGCGCCGCGAAGCGGCGCTTTGGCCGGGTTTTCTTGATCGTGAGAGATTTAATTTGTTCAGAAAAGCCACAAAGTTTCCGGACAGAGCGCCGCGAAGCGGCGCGAACCCCGGCTTATGGTTCCGGACAAAGCGCCGCGAAGCGGCGCTTTGGCCGGGTTTTTCTGATCGTGAGAGATTTAATTTGTTCAGAAAAGCCACAAAGTTTCTGGACAGAGCGCCTCGAAGCGGCGCGAGCCCCCGGCTTATGGTTCCCGGACAAAGCGCCGCGAAGCGGGGCTTTGGCCGGGGTTTTCCTGATCGTGAGAGATTCAATTTGTTCAGAAAAGCCACAAAGTTTCCGGACAGAGCGCCGCGAAGCGGCGCGAACCGGCTTATGGTTCCCGGACAAAGCGCCGCGAAGCGGCGCTTTGGCCGGGTTTTCTTGATCGTGAGATATTTAATTTGTTCAGAAAAGCCACAAAGTTTCTGGACAGAGCGCCGCGAAGCGGCGCGCCGAGGTTTTCTTGATCGTGAGATATTTAATTTGTTAGCCAAAGGACAGAGCGCCGAAGCGCGCTTTGGCCGGGGTTTTCTTGATCGTGAGAGATTTAATTTGACCAGAAAACCCGCAACGCTTCGGGACAGAGCGCCGCGAAGCGGCCCGAATCCCCCGGCTTCTGGTTTCCGGACAAAGCGCCGCGAAGCGGCGCTTTGGCCGGGTTTTTTTGATCGTGAGAGATTTAATTTGTTCAGAAAAGCCACAAAGTTTCTGGACAGAGCGCCGCGAAGCGGCGCTTTGGCCGGGGTTTTCTTGATCGTGAGATATTTAATTTGTTCAGAAAAGCCACAAAGTTTCTGGACAGAGCGCCGCGAGCGGCGCGGTGTTTTCTTGATCGTGAGATATTTAATTTGTTCAGAAAAGCCACAAAGTTTCCGGACAGAGCGCCGCGAAGCGGCGCGAACCCCCCGGCTTATGGTTCTCGGACAAAGCGCCGCGAAGCGGCGCTTTGGCCGAGGTTTTCTTGATCGTGAGATATTTAATTTGTTCAGAAAAAGCCACAAAGTTTCTGGACAGAGCGCCGCGAAGCGGCGCGAAGGGCTTATGGTTCGTGAGACAAAGCGCCGCGAAGCGGCGCTTTGGCCGGGGTTTTCTTGATCGTGAGAGATTTAATTTGTTCAGAAAAGCCACAAAGTTTCTGGACAGAGCGCCGCGAAGCGGCGCTTTGGCCGGCTTGATCGTGAGATATTTAATTTGTTCAGTTTCGACAGAGCGCCGCGAAGCGGCGCTTTGGCCGGGTTTTCTTGATCGTGAGAGATTTAATTTGTTCAGAAAAGCCACAAAGTTTCTGGACAGAGCGCCGCGAAGCGGCGCGAACCCCGGCTTATGGTTCCTGGACAAAGCGCAGCTTCGCGGCGCTTTGGCCGCGGTTTTCTTGATCGTGAGAGATTTAATTTGTTCAGAAAAGCCACAAAGCTTTTGGACAGACCGCCGCGAAGCGGCGCGAACCCCGGTTTTCTTGATCGTGACAAAGCGCCGCGAAGGCGCTTTGGCCGGGTTTTCTTGATCGTGAGAGATTTAGTTTGTTCAGAAAAGCCACAAAGTTTCCGGACAGAGCGCCGCGAAGCGGCGCGAATCCCCCGGCTTCTGGTTCTCGGACAAAGTGCCGCGAAGCGGCGCCGGGGTTTTCTTGATCGTGAGAGATTTAATTTGTTCAGAAAACCCACAAAGTTTCTGAACAGAGCGCCGCGAAGCGGCGCTTTGGCCGGGGTTTTCTTGAACGTGAGAGATTTAATTTGTTCAGAAAAGCCACAAAGTTTCCGAACAGAGCGCCGCGAAGCGCGCTTTGGCCGGGGTTTTCTTGATCGTGAGAGATTTAATTTGTTCAGAAAAGCCACAAAGTTTCTGGACAGAGCGCCGCGAAGCGGCGCGAACCCCGGTTTATGGTTCTGGACAAAGCGCCGCGAAGCGTCGCTTTGGCCGGGGTTTTGTTGATCGTGAGAGATTAAATTTGTTCAGAAAAGCCACAAAGTTTCTAGACAGAGCGCCGCGAAGCGTCGCTTTGGCCGGGGTTTTCTTGATCGTGAGATATTTAATTTGTTCAGAAAAAGCCACAAAGTTTCTGGACAGAGCGCCGCGAAGCGGCGCTTTTGGGATTTTCTTGAACGTGAGAGATTTAATTTGTTCAGAAAAGCCACAAAGTTTCTGGACAGAGCGCCGCGAAGCGGCGCGAACCCCGGCTTTTTCTGACAAAGCGCCGCGAAGCGGCGCTTTGTTCAGAAAAGGCCGGGGTTTTCTTGATCGTGAGAGATTTAATTTGTTCAGAAAAGCCACAAAGTTTCTGGACAGAGCGCCGCGAAGCGGCGCAACTTTGGTTTTCTTGATCGTGAGACAAAGCGCCGCGAAGGCCGGGGTTTTCTTGATTGTCAGAGATTTAATTTATACAGAAAAGCCACAAAGTTTCCGGACAGAGCGCCGCGAAGCGGCGCGAACCTCCCGGCTTATGGCTCTCGGACAAAGCGCCGCGAAGCGGCGCTTTGGCCGGGGTTTTCTTGATCGTGAGATATTTAATTTGTTCAGAAAAGCCACAAAGTTTCTGGACAGAGCGCCGCGAAGCGGCGCGAACCCCCCGGCTTATGGTTCTCGGACACAGCGCCGCGAAGCGGCGCTTTGGCCGGGGTTTTCTTGATCGTGAGAGATTCAATTTGTTCAGAAAAGCCACAAAGTTTCCGGGCAGAGCGCCGCGAAGCGGCGCGAACCCCCCGGCTTATGGTTCTCGGACAAAGCGCCGCGAAGCGGCGCTTTGGTCGGGTTTTTTTCTGATTGTCAGAGATTTAATTTATACAGAAAAGCCACAAAGTTTCCGGACAGAGCGCCGCGAAGCGGCGCTTTGGCCGGGGTTTTCTTGATCGTGAGATATTTAATTTGTTCAGAAAAGCCACAATGTTTTTGGACAGAGCGCCGCGAAGCGGTGCGAACCCCCAGGTTTATTGTTCTCGGACAAAGCGCCGCGAAGCGGCGCTTTGGTCGGGTTTTTTTTCTGATTGTCAGAGATTTAATTTATACAGAAAAGCCACAAAGTTTCCGGACAGAGCGCCGCGAAGCGGCCCGAATCCCCCGGCTTCTGGTTTCCGGACAAAGCGCCGCGAAGCGGCGCTTTGGCCGGGTTTTTTTGATCGTGAGAGATTTAATTTGTTCAGAAAAGCCACAAAGTTTCTGGACAGAGCGCCGCGAAGCGGCGCGAATTTAATTTGTTGGACAAAGCGCCGCGAAGCGGCGCTTTGGCCGGGGTTTTCTTGATCGTGAGATATTTAATTTGTTCAGAAAAGCCACAAAGTTTCTGGACAGAGCGCCGCGAAGCGGCGCGAACCCCCCGGCTTATGGTTCTCGGACACAGCGCCGCGAAGCGGCGCTTTGGCCGGGGTTTTCTTGATCGTGAGAGATTAAATTTGTTCAGAAAAGCCACAAAGTTTCTGGACAGAGCGCCGCGAAGCGGCGCTTTGGCCGGGGTTTTCTTGATCGTGAGATATTTAATTTGTTCAGAAAAGGCCGGGGTTTTCTTGATCGTGAGAGATTTAATTTGTTCAGAAAAGCCACAAAGTTTCTGGACAGAGCGCCGCGAAGCGGCGCTTTGGCCGGGGTTTTCTTGATCGTGAGATATTTAATTTGTTCAGAAAAGGCCGGGGTTTTCTTGATCGTGAGAGATTAAATTTGTTCAGAAAAGCCACAAAGTTTCTGGACAGAGCGCCGCGAAGCGGCGCTTTGGCCGGGGTTTTCTTGATCGTGAGATATTTAATTTGTTCAGAAAAGGCCGGGGTTTTCTTGATCGTGAGATATTTAATTTGTTCAGAAAAGCCACAAAGTTTCTGGACAGAGCGCCGCGAAGCGGCGCTTTGGCCGGGGTTTTCTTGATCGTGAGATATTTAATTTGTTCAGAAAAGCCACAAAGTTTCTGGACAGAGCGCCGCGAAGCGGCGCTTTGGCCGGGGTTTTCTTGATCGTGAGATATTTAATTTGTTCAGAAAAGCCACAAAGTTTCTGGACAGAGCGCCGCGAAGCGGCGCGAACCCCCCGGCTTATGGTTCTCGGACAAAGCGCCGCGAAGCGGCGCTTTGGCCGGGGTTTTCTTGATCGTGAGATATTTAATTTGTTCAGAAAAGCCACAAAGTTTCTGGACAGAGCGCCGCGAAGCGGCGCTTTGGCCGGGGTTTTCTTGATCGTGAGATATTTAATTTGTTCAGAAAAGGCCGGGGTTTTCTTGATCGTGAGATATTTAATTTGTTCAGAAAAGCCACAAAGTTTCTGGACAGAGCGCCGCGAAGCGTCGCTTTGGCCGGGGTTTTATTGAACGTGAGAGATTTAATTTGTTTAGAAAAGCCACAAAGTTTCTGGACAGAGCGCCGCGAAGCGGCGCTTTGGCCGGGGTTTTCTTGATCGTGAGATATTTAATTTGTTCAGAAAAGCCACAAAGTTTCTGGACAGAGCGCCGCGAAGCGGCGCGAACCCCCCGGCTTATGGTTCTCGGACAAAGCGCCGCGAAGCGGCGCTTTGGCCGGGGTTTTCTTGATCGTGAGATATTTAATTTGTTCAGAAAAGCCACAAAGTTTCTGGACAGAGCGCCGCGAAGCGGCGCTTTGGCCGGGGTTTTCTTGATCGTGAGATATTTAATTTGTTCAGAAAAGCCACAAAGTTTCTGGACAGAGCGCCGCGAAGCGGCGCTTTGGCCGGGGTTTTCTTGAACGTGAGAGATTTAATTTGTTTAGAAAAGCCACAAAGTTTCCGGACAGAGCGCCGCGAAGCGGCGCGAACCCCCAGGTTTATGGTTCCCGACCAAAGCGCCGCGAAGCGGCGCTTTGATCGGGTTTTTTTTTCTGATTGTCAGAGATTTAATTTGTTCAGAAAAGCCACAAAGTTTCTGGACAGAGCGCCGCGAAGCGGCGCGAACCCCCCGGCTTATGGTTCTCGGACAAAGCGCCGCGAAGCGGCGCTTTGGCCGGGGTTTTCTTGATCGTGAGATATTTAATTTGTTCAGAAAAGCCACAAAGTTTCTGGAGAGAGCGCCGCGAAGCCGCGCGAACCCCCCGGCTTATGGTTCTCGGACGCGCCGCGAAGCGGCGCTTTGGCCGGGGTTTTCTTGATCGTGAGAGATTTAATTTGTTCAGAAAAGCCACAAAGTTTCTGGACAGAGCGCCGCGAAGCGGCGCTTTGGCCGGGGTTTTCTTGATCGTGAGAGATTTAATTTGTTCAGAAAAGCCACAAAGTTTCTGGACAGAGCGCCGCGAAGCGCGCGAACCCCGGCTTATGGTTCCCGGACAAAGCGCCGCGAAGCGCTTTGTCGGGTTTCTGATCGTGAGATATTTAATTTGTTCAGAAAAGCCACAAAGTTTCTGGACAGAGCGCCGCGAAGCGGCGCGAACCGCCCGGCTTATGGGTCTCGGACAAAGCGCGCCGCGAAGCGGCGCTTTGGCCGGGTTTTTTTGAACGTGAGAGATTTAATTTGTTCAGAAAAGCCACAAAGTTTCTGGACAGAGCGCCGCGAAGCGGCGCGAACCCCCCGGCTTATGGTTCTCGGACACAGCGCCGCGAAGCGGCGCTTTGGCCGGGGTTTTCTTGATCGTGAGAGATTTAATTTGTTCAGAAAAGCCACAAAGTTTCTGGACAGAGCGCCGCGAAGCGTCGCTTTGGCCGGGGTTTTCTTGATCGTGAGAGATTTAATTTGTTCAGAAAAGCCACAAAGTTTCTGGACAGAGCGCCGCGAAGCGTCGCTTTGGCCGGGGTTTTATTGAACGTGAGAGATTTAATGTGTTTAGAAAAGCCACAAAGTTTCCGGACAGAGCGCCGCGAAGCGGCGCGAACCCCCCGGCTTATGGTTCTCGGACAAAGCGCCGCGAAGCGGCGCTTTGGCCGGGGTTTTCTTGATCGTGAGAGATTTAATTTGTTCAGAAAAGCCACAAAGTTTCTGGACAGAGCGCCGCGAAGCGGCGCTGAACCCGGCCTTCTGGTTCCCGGACAGAGCGCCGCGAAGCGTCGCTTTGGCCGGGGTTTTCTTGATCGTGAGAGATTTAATTTGTTCAGAAAAGCCACAAAGTTTCTGGACAGAGCGCCGCGAAGCGTCGCTTTGGCCGGGGTTTTCTTGATCGTGAGAGATTTAATTTGTTCAGAAAAGCCACAAAGTTTCCGGACAGAGCGCCGCGAAGCGGCGCTTTGGTCGGGTTTTTTTTCTGATTGTCAGAGATTTAATTTGTTCAGAAAAGCCACAAAGTTTCCGGACAGAGCGCCGCGAAGCGGCGCGAACCCCCCGGCTTATGGTTCTCGGACAAAGCGCCGCGAAGCGGCGCTTTGGTCGGGGTTTTTCTGATTGTGAGAGATTTAATTTGTTCAGAAAAGCCACAAAGTTTCCGGACAGAGCGCCGCGAAGCGGCGCGAACCCCCCGGCTTCAGGTTCCCGGACAAAGCGCCGCGAAGCGGCGCTTTGGCCGGGGTTTTCTTGATCGTGAGAGATTTAATTTGTTCAGAAAAGCCACAAAGTTTCCGGACAGAGCGCCGCGAAGCGGCGCTTTGGCCGGGGTTTTCTTGATCGTGAGAGATTTAATTTGTTCAGAAAAGCCACAAAGTTTCCGGACAGAGCGCCGCGAAGCGGCGCGAACCCCCCGGCTTATGGTTCCCGGACAAAGCGCCGCGAAGCGGCGCTTTGGCCGGGGTTTTCTTGATCGTGAGAGATTTAATTTGTTCAGAAAAGCCACAAAGTTTCCGGACAGAGCGCCGCGAAGCGGCGCGAACCCCCCGGCTTATGGTTCTCGGACAAAGCGCCGCGAAGCGGCGCTTTGGTCGGGTTTTTTTCTGATTGTCAGAGATTTAATTTGTTCAGAAAAGCCACAAAGTTTCCGGACAGAGCGCCGCGAAGCGGCGCGAGCCCCTCGGCTTATGGTTCCCGGACAGAGCGCCGCGAAGCGGCGCTTAGGCCGGGGTTCTCTTGATCGTAAGAGATTTAATTTGTTCAGAAAAGCCACAATGTTTCCGGACAGAGGGCCGCGAAGCGGCGCGAATCCCCCGGCTTCTGGTTCTGACAAAGCGCCGCGAAGCGGCGCTTTGGCCGGGGTTTTTCTGATCGTGAGAGATTTAATTTGTTCAGAAAAGCCACAAAGTTTCTGGACAGAGCGCCGCGAAGCGGCGCGAACCCCCGGCTTATGGTTCTGACGTGAGACAGAGCGCCGCGAAGCGGCGCTTTGGCCGGGTTTTTTTGAACGTGAGAGATTTAATTTGTTTAGAAAAGCCACAAAGTTTCTGGACAGAGCGCCGCGAAGCGGCGCGAACCCCCCGGCTTATGGTTCTCGGACACAGCGCCGCGAAGCGGCGCTTTGGCCGGGGTTTTCTTGATCGTGAGATATTTAATTTGTTTAGAAAAGCCACAAAGTTTCTGGACAGAGCGCCGCGAAGCGGCGCTTTGGCCGGGTTTTTTTGAACGTGAGAGATTTAATTTGTTTAGAAAAGCCACAAAGTTTCTGGACAGAGCGCCGCGAAGCGGCGCTTTGGCCGGGGTTTTCTTGATCGTGAGATATTTAATTTGTTCAGAAAAGCCACAAAGTTTCTGGACAGAGCGCCGCGAAGCGGCGCGAACCCCCCGGCTTATGGTTCTCGGACACAGCGCCGCGAAGCGGTGCTTTGGCCGGGGTTTTCTTGATCGTGAGAGATTCAATTTGTTCAGAAAAGCCACAAAGTTTCTGGACAGAGCGCCGCGAAGCGGCGCGAACCCCGGCTTATGGTTTGACAGCGCCGCGAAGCGCGCTTTGGCCGGGGTTTTCTTGATCGTGAGAGATTTAATTTGTTCAGAAAAGCCACAAAGTTTCTGGACAGAGCGCCGCGAAGCGGCGCGAAACCCCAGGTTTATGGTTCCCGGACAAAGCGCCGCGAAGCGGCGCTTTGGCCGGGGTTTTCTTGATCGTGAGAGATTTAATTTGTTCAGAAAAGCCACAAAGTTTCCGGACAGAGCGCCGCGAGGCGGCGCGAACCCCGGCTTATGGTTCCGGACAGAGCGCCGCGAAGCGGCGCTTTGGCCGGGGTTTTCTTGAACGTGAGAGATTTAATTTGTTTAGAAAAGCCACAAAGTTTCCGGACAGAGCGCCGCGAAGCGGCGCGAACACCCAGGTTTATGGTGAGCGCCGCGAAGCGGCGCTTTGGTCGGGGTTTTTCTGATTGTGAGAGATTTATTTGTTCAGAAAAGCCACAAAGTTTCCGGACAGAGCGCCGCGAAGCGGCGCGAACCCCCCGGCTTATGGTTCTCGGACAAAGCGCCGCGAAGCGGCGCTTTGGCCGGGGGTTTCTTGATCGTGAGAGATTTAATTTGTTCAGAAAAGCCACAAAGTTTCCGGACAGAGCGCCGCGAAGCGGCGCGAACCCCCAGGTTTATGGTTCCCGACCAAAGCGCCGCGAAGCGGCGCTTTGATCGGGTTTTTTTTCTGATTGTCAGAGATTTAATTTGTTCAGAAAAGCCACAAAGTTTCTGGACAGAGCGCCGCGAAGCGGCGAGAACCCCCAGGTTTATAGTTCTCGGACAAAGCGCCGCGAAGCGCCGCTTTGGCCGGGGTTTTCTTGAACGTGAGAGATTTAATTTGTTCAGAAAAGCCACAAAGTTTCTGGACAGAACCCCCCGGCTTCTGGTTCCCGGACAAAGCGCCGCGAAGCGGCGCTTTGGTCGGGTTTTTTTTCTGATTGTGAGAGATTTAATTTGTTCAGAAAAGCCACAAAGTTTCCGGACAGAGCGCCGCGAAGCGGCGCTTTGGCCGGGGTTTTCTTGAACGTGAGAGATTTAATTTGTTTAGAAAAGCCACAAAGTTTCCGGACAGAGCGCCGCGAAACGGCGCAAACCCCCCGGCTTCTGGTTCCCGGACAAAGCGCCGCGAAGCGGCGCTTTGGTCGGGGTTTTCTTGATCGTGAGAGATATAATTTGTTCAGAAAAGCCACAAAGTTTCCGGAAAGAGCGCCGCGAAGCGGCGCGAATCCCCCGGCTTCTGGTTCCCGGACAAAGCGCCGCGAAGCGGCGCTTTGGCCGGGGTTTTCTTGATCGTGAGAGATTTAGTTTGTTCAGAAAAGCCACAAAGTTTCCGGACAGAGCGCCGCGAAGCGGCGCTTTGGCCGGTTTTTTTTAATCGTGAGAGATTTAGTTTGTTCAGAAAAGCCACAAAGTTTCCGGACAGAGCGCCGCGAAGCGGCCACAAAGTTTCCGGACAAAGCGCAGCGAAGCGGCGCTTTGGCCGGGGTTTTCTTGATCGTGAGATATTTAATTTGTTCAGAAAAGCCACAAGGTTTCCGGAGAGAGCGCCGCGAAGCGCCGCGAACCCCCCGGCTTCTGGTTCCCGGACAAAGCGCCGCTTCGCGGCGCTTTGGCCGGGGTTTTCTTGATCGTGAGAGATTTAATTTGTTCAGAAAAGCCACAAAGTTTCCGGAGAGAGCGCCGCGAAGCGGCGCGAACCCCCCGGCTTCTGGTTCCCGGACAAAGCGCCGCGAAGCGGCGCTTTGACCGGGTTTTTTCTGATCGTGAGAGATTTAATTTGTTCAGAAAAGCCACAAAGTTTCCGGACAGAGCGCCGCGAAGCGGCGCGAACCCCCAAGGTTATGGTTCCCGGACAAAGCGCCGCGAAGCGGGGCTTTGGCCGGGGTTTTCTTGATCGTGAGAGATTTAATTTGTTCAGAAAAGCCACAAAGTTTCTGGACAGAGCGCCGCGAAGCGGCGCGAACCCCCGGCTTCTGGTTCTGGACAGAGCGCCGCGAAGCGGCGCTTTAGCCGGGGTTTTCTTGAACGTGAGAGATTTAATTTGTTCAGAAAAGCCACAAAGTTTCTGGACAGAGCGCCGCGAAGCGGCGCGAACCCCCCGGCTTATGGTTCTCGGACAAAGCGCCGCGAAGCGGCGCTTTGGCCGGGGTTTTCTTGATCGTGAGAGATTCAATTTGTTCAGAAAAGCCACAAAGTTTCTGGAGAGAGCGCCGCGAAGCGGCGCGAACCCCCGGCTTTGGTTCCCGGACAGCGCCGCGAAGCGGCGCTTTGGCCGGGGTTTTCTTGATCGTGAGAGATTTAATTTGTTCAGAAAAGCCACAAAGTTTCCGGGCAGAGCGCCGCTGAGCGGCGCAAACCCCCCGGCTTATGGTTCTCGGACAAAGCGCCGCGAAGCGGCGCTTTGGCCGGGGTTTTCTTGATCGTGAGAGATTCAATTTGTTCAGAAAAGCCACAAAGTTTCCGGGCAGAGCGCCGCTGAGCGGCGCAAACCCCCCGGCTTCTGGTTCCCGGACAAAGCGCCGCGAAGCGGCGCTTTGGTCGGGTTTTTTTCTGATTGTCAGAGATTTAATTTATACAGAAAAGCCACAAAGTTTCCGAACAGAGCGCCGCGAAGCGGCCCGAATCCCCCGGCTTCTGGTTCCCGGACAAAGCGCCGCGAAGCGGCGCTTTGGCCGGGGTTTTCTTGATCGTGAGAGATTTAATTTGTTCAGAAAAGCCACAAAGTTTCTGGACAGAGCGCCGCGAAGCGTCGCTTTGGCCGGGGTTTTCTTGATCGTGAGAGATTTAATTTGTTCAGAAAAGCCACAAAGTTTCTGGACAGAGCGCCGCGAAGCGTCGCTTTGGCCGGGGTTTTATTGAACGTGAGAGATTTAATTTGTTCAGAAAAGCCACAAAGTTTCCGGACAGAGCGCCGCGAAACGGCGCAAACCCCCCGGCTTCTGGTTCCCGGACAAAGCGCCGCGAAGCGGCGCTTTGGCCGGGGTTTTCTTGATCGTGAGATATTTAATTTGTTCAGAAAAGCCACAAAGTTTCTGGACAGAGCGCCGCGAAGCGGCGCGAACCCCCCGGCTTATGGTTCTCGGACACAGCGCCGCGAAGCGGCGCTTTGGCCGGGGTTTTCTTGATCGTGAGAGATTAAATTTGTTCAGAAAAGCCACAAAGTTTCTGGACAGAGCGCCGCGAAGCGGCGCGAACCCCCGGTTTATGAGCCTTCCCGGACAGAAGCGCCGCGAAGCGTCGCTTTGGCCGGGGTTTTCTTGATCGTGAGAGATTTAATTTGTTCAGAAAAGCCACAAAGTTTCCGGAGAGAGCGCCGCGAAGCGGCGCGAACACCCCGGCTTCTGGTTCCCGGACAAAGCGTCGCGAAGCGGCTCTTTGGCCAGGGTTTTCTTGATCGTGAGATATTTAATTTGTTCAGAAAAGCCACAAAGTTTCTGGACAGAGCGCCGCGAAGCGGCGCGAACGGCTTATGGTTCTGGACAAAGCGCCGCGAAGCGGCGCTTTGGCCGGGGTTTTCTTGATGGTGAGATATTTATTTTGTCCAGAAAACCCACAAAGTTTCTGGACAGAGCCCCGCGAAGCGGGCTGAACCCCCCGGCTTATGGTTCTCGGACAAAGCGCCGCGAAGCGGCGCTTTGGCCGAGGTTTTCTTGATCGTGAGAGATTTAATTTGTTCAGAAAAGCCACAAAGTTTCCGGACAGAGCGCCGCGAAGCGGCGCGAACCCGGCTTATGGTTCCCGGACAAAGCGCCGCGAAGCGGCGCTTTGGCCGGGGTTTTCTTGATCGTGAGAGATTTAATTTGTTCAGAAAAGCCACAAAGTTTCCGGACAGAGCGCCGCGAAGCGGCGCGAACCCCCGGCTTATGGTTCCCGGACAAAGCGCCGCGAAGCGGCGCTTTGGTCGGGGTTTTCTGATCGTGAGAGATTTAATTTGTTCAGAAAACCCACAAGGTTTCCGGACAGAGCGCCGCGAAGCGGCTGAAACGCCCCGGCTTCTGGTTCCAGGACAAAGCGCCGGGAAGCGGCGCTTTGGCCGGGGTTTTCTTGATCGTGAGAGATTTAATTTGTTCAGAAAAGCCACAAAGTTTCCGAACAGAGCGCCGCGAAGCGGCGCGAACCCCCCGGCTTATGGTTCCCGGCCAAAGCGCCGCGAAGCGGCGCTTTGGCCGGGATTTTCTTGATCGTGAGAGATTTAATTTGTTCAGAAAAGCCGCAACGTTTCCGGACAGAGCGCCGCGAAGCGCCCCGAACCCCCCGGCTTATGATTCCCGAACAAAGCGCCGCGAAGCGGCGCTTTGGTCGGGGTTTTTCTGATTGTAAGAGATTCAATTTGTTCAGAAAAGCCACAAAGTTTCCGGACAGAGCGCCGCGAAGCGGCGCTTTGGCCGGGGTTTTCTTGAACGTGAGAGATTTAATTTGTTTAGAAAAGCCACAAAGTTTCCGGACAGAGCGCCGCGAAGCGGCGCGAACCCCCCGGCTTTTGGTTCCCGGACAAAGCGCCGCGAAGCGGCGCTTTGGTCGGGTTTTTTTTTCTGATTGTGAGAGATTTAATTTGTTCAGAAAAGCCACAAAGTTTCCGGACAGAGCGCCGCGAAGCGGCGCGAACCCCGGCATGGTTCTCGGACAAAGCGCCGCGAAGCGGCGCTTTGGTCGGGTTTTTCTGATCGTGAGAGATTTAATTTGTTCAGAAAAGCCACAAAGTTTCTGGACAGAGCGCCGCGAAGCGGCGCGAACCCCGGCTTATGGTTCTGGACAAAGCGCCGCGAAGCGGCGCTTTGGCCGAGATTTGCTTGATCGTGAGAGATTTAATTTGTTCAGAAAAGCCACAAAGTTTCTGGACAGAGCGCCGCGAAGCGGCGCGAACCCCCCGGCTTATGGTTCTCGGACAAAGCGCCGCGAAGCGGCGCTTTGGTCGAGTTTTTTTTTCTGATTGTCAGAGATTCAATTTGTTCAGAAAAGCCACAAAGTTTCTGGACAGAGCGCCGCGAAGCGGCGCCAACCCCCCGGCTTCAGGTTCCCGGGCAAAGCGCCGCTTCGCGGCGCTTTGGCCGGTTTTTTTTGATCGTGAGAGATTTAATTTGTTCAGAAAAGCCACAAAGTTTCTGGACAGAGCGCCGCGAAGCGGCGCCAACCCCCCGGCTTCAGGTTCCCGGACAAAGCGCCGCTTCGCGGCGCTTTGTCCGGGTTTTTTTCTGATTGTGAGAGATTTAATTTGTTCAGAAAAGCCACATAGTTTCCGGACAGAGGGCCGCGGAGCGGCGCTTTGGCCTCTGATTCGTGAGAGATTTGCGCCGTTCAGAAAAGGCCGGGGTTTTCTTGATCGTGAGAGATTTAATTTGTTCAGAAAAGCCACAAAGTTTCCGGACAGAGCGCCGCGAAGCGGCGCTTTGGCCGGGGTTTTCTTGATCGTGAGATATTTAATTTGTTCAGAAAAGCCACAAAGTTTCCGGACAGAGCGCCGCGAAGCGGCGCGAACCCCCAGGTTTATGGTTCCCGACCAAAGCGCCGCGAAGCGGCGCTTTGGTCGGGTTTTTTTTTCTGATTGTGAGAGATTTAATTTGTTCAGAAAAGCCACAAAGTTTCTAGACAGAGCGATGCGAAGCGGCGCGAACCCCCAGGTTTATGGTTCTCGGACAAAGCGCCGCGAAGCGGCGCTTTGGCCGGGTTTTTTTCTGATCGTGAGAGATTTAATTTGTTCAGAAAAGCCACAAAGTTTCCGGACAGAGCGCCGCGAAGCGGCGCGAACCCCCCGGCTTATGGTTCTCGGACAAAGCGCCGCGAAGCGGCGCTTTGGCCGGGGTTTTCTTGATCGTGAGAGATTCAATTTGTTCAGAAAAGCCACAAAGTTTCCGGGCAGAGCGCCGCGAAGCGGCCCGAATCCCCCGGCTTCTGGTTCTCGGACAAAGCGCCGCAAAGCGGCGCTTTGGCCGGGGTTTTCTTGATCGTGAGAGATTCAATTTGTTCAGAAAAGCCACAAAGTTTCCGGACAGAGCGCCGCGAAGCGGCGCGAATCCCCAGGTTTATGGTTCTGGAGCAAAGCGCCGCGAAGCGGCGCTTTGGCCGGGGTTTTATTGAACGTGAGAGATTTAATTTGTTTAGAAAAGCCACAAAGTTTCCGGGCAGAGCGCCGCTGAGCGGCGCAAACCCCCCGGCTTCTGGTTCCCGGACAAAGCGCCGCGAAGCGGCGCTTTGGTCGGGTTTTTTTTTCTGATTGTCAGAGATTTAATTTATACAGAAAAGCCACAAAGTTTCCGAACAGAGCGCCGCGAAGCGGCCCGAATCCCCCGGCTTCTGGTTCCCGGACAGAGCGCCGCGAAGCGTCGCTTTGGCCGGGGTTTTATTGAACGTGAGAGATTTAATTTGTTTAGAAAAGCCACAAAGTTTCCGGACAGAGCGCCGCGAAGCGTCGCTTTGGCCGGGGTTTTATTGAACGTGAGAGATTTAATTTGTTTAGAAAAGCCACAAAGTTTCCGGACAGAGCGCCGCGAAGCGGCGCAAACCCCCCGGCTTCTGGTTCCCGGACAAAGCGCCAGCCGGGTTTTCTTGATCGATTGTGAGATTTAATTTGTTCAGAAAAGCCACAAAGTTTCCGAACAGGGCGCCGCGAAGCGCCCCGAACCCCCCGGCTTCTGGTTCCCGGACAAAGCGCCGCGAAGCGGCGCTTTCGCCGGGGTTTTCTTGATCGTGAGAGATTTAATTTGTTTAGAAAAGCCACAAAGTTTCTGGACAGAGCGCCGCGAAGCGGCCCGAATCCCCCGGCTTCTGGTTCCCGGACAAAGCGCCGCGAAGCGGCGCTTTGGCCGGGGTTTTCTTGATCGTGAGATATTTAATTTGTTCAGAAAAAGCCACAAAGTTTCTGGACAGAGCGCCGCGAAGCGGCGCGAACCCCCCGGCTTATTGTTCTCGGACACAGCGCCGCGAAGCGGCGATTTTGACCGGGTTTTTTTGATCGTGAGAGATTTAATTTGTTCAGAAAAGCCACAAAGTTTCCGGACAGAGCGCCGCGAAGCGGCGAACCCTGGCTTCGGTTTCTTGGTTCCGGACAAAGCGCCGCGAAGCGGCGCTTTGGGGGTTTTCTTGATCGTGAGAGATTTAATTTGTTCAGAAAAGCCACAAAGTTTCTGGACAGAGCGCCGCGAAGCGGCGCGAACCCCCCGGCTTATGGTTCTCGGACAAAGCGCCGCGAAGCGGCGCTTTGGCCGGGGTTTTTCTGATTTTGAGAGATTTAATTTGTTCAGAAAAGCCACAAAGTTTCTGGACAGAGCGCCGCGAAGCGGCGCTTTGGCCGGGGTTTTCTTGAACGTGAGAGATTTAATTTGTTTAGAAAAGCCACAAAGTTTCCGTACAGAGCGCCGCGAAGCGGCGCAAACCGCCCGGCTTCTGGTTCGGACAAAGCGCAGCGAAGCGGCGCTTTGACCGGGTTTTTTCTGATCGTGAGAGATTAAATTTGTTCAGAAAAGCCACAAAGTTTCCGGACAGAGCGCCACGAAGCGGCGCGAACCCCCCGGCTTATGGTTCTCGGACAAAGCGCGGCGAAGGGGCGGTTTGGCGGGGTTTTTTTTTCTGATCGTGAGAGATTTAATTTGTTCAGAAAAGCCACAAAGTTTCCGGACAGAGCGCCGCGAAGCGGCGCGAACTTCTGGTTCTCGGACAAAGTGGCGCGAAGCGGCGCCGGGGTTTTCTTAATCGTGAGAGATTTAATTTGTTCAGAAAACCCACAAAGTTTCCGAACAGAGCGCCGCGAAGCGGCGCGAACCCCCCGGCTTATGGTTCCCGTACAAAGCGCCGCGAAGCGGCGCTTTGGCCGGGGTTTTCTTGATCGTGAGAGATTTAATTTGTTCAGAAAAGCCACAAAGTTTCTGGACAGAGCGCCGCGAAGCGGCGCGAACCCGGCTTATGGTTCCCGGACAAAGCGCCGCGAAGCGGCGCTTTGGCCGGGTTTTCTTGATCGTGAGAGATTTAATTTGTTCAGAAAAGCCACAAAGTTTCCGGACAGAGCGCCGCGAAGCGGCGCGAACCCCGTTTATGGTTCCCGGACAAAGCGCCGCGAAGCGGCGCTTTGGCCGGGTTTCTTGATCGTGAGAGATTTAATTTGTTCAGAAAAGCCACAAAGTTTCTGGACAGAGCGCCGCGAAGCGGCGCGAACCCCCCGGCTTATGGTTCCCAGACAAAGCGCCGCGAAGCAGCGCTTTGGCCGGGGTTTTCTTGATCGTGAGAGATTTAATTTGTTCAGAAAAGCCACAAAGTTTCCGGACAGAGCGCCGCGAAGCGGTGCAAACCCCCCGGCTTCTGGTTCCCGGACAAAGCGCCGCGAAGCGGCGCTTTTGCCGGTTTTTTTTTCCTGATTGAGAGAGATTTAATTTGTTCAGAAAAGCCATAAAGTTTCCGCACAGAGCGCCGCGAAGCGGCGCAAACCCCCCGGCTTCTGGTTCCCGGACAAAGCGCCGCGAAGCGCGCGCTTTGCCGGGGTTTTCTTGATCGTGAGAGATTTAATTTGTTCAGAAAAGCCACAAAGTTTCTGGACAGAGCGCCGCGAAGCGGCGCGAACCCCGGTTTATGGTTCCCGGACAAAGCGCCGCGAAGCGGCGCTTTGGCCGGGGTTTTCTTGATCGTGAGAGATTTAATTTGTTCAGAAAAGCCACAAAGTTTCTGGACAGAGCGCCGCGAAGCGGCGCGAACCCCCGGCTTATGGTTCTGGACAAAGCGCCGCGAAGCGGCGCTTTGGCCGGGGTTTTCTTGATCGTGAGAGATTTAATTTGTTCAGAAAAGCCACAAAGTTTCTGGACAGAGCGCCGCGAAGCGGCGCGAACCCCCGGCTTATGGTTTGGACAAAGCGCCGCGAATGGCCGGGTTTTCTTGATCGTGAGATTTAATTTGTTCAGAAAAGCCACAAAGTTTCTGGACAGAGCGCCGCGAAGCGGCGCGAACCCCGGCTTATGGTTCCCGGACAAAGCGCCGCGAAGCGGCGCTTTGGCCGGGGTTTTCTTGATCGTGAGAGGTTTAATTAGTACAGAAAAGCCACAAAGTTTCCGGACAGAGCGCCGCGAAGCGGCGCAAATCCCCCGGCTTCTAGTTCCCGGACCAAGCGCCGCGAAGCGGCGCTTTGTTCGAGTTTTCTTGATCGTGAGAGATTTAATTTGTTCAGAAAAGCCACAAAGTTTCCGGACAGAGCGCCGCAAAGCGGCGCGAATCCCCAGGTTTATGGTTCCCGGACAAAGCGCCGCGAAGCGGCGCTTTGGCCGAGTTTTTTTGATCGTGAGAGATTTGATTTGTTCAGAAAAGCCACAAAGTTTCCGGACAGAGCGCCGCGAAGCGGCTCGAACCCCCCGGCTTATGGTTCTCGGACAAAGCGCCGCAAAGCGGCGCTTTGGTCGGGTTTTTTTCTGAGTGTCAGAGATTTAATCTGTTCAGAAAAGCCACAAAGTTTCCGGACAAAGCGCCGCGAAGCGGCGCAAACCCCTCGGCTTATGGTTCTCGGACAAAGCGCCGCAAAGCGGCGCTTTGGTCGGGGTTTTCTTGATTGTCAGAGATTTAATTTGTTCAGAAAAGCCACGAAGTTTCCGGACAGAACCCCCCGGCTTATGGTTCTCGGACACAGCGCCGCGAAGCGGCGCTTTGGCCGGGGTTTTCTTGATCGTGAGATATTTAATTTGTTCAGAAAAGCCACAAAGTTTCTGGACAGAGCGCCGCGAAGCGGCGCTTTGGCCGGGGTTTTCTTGATCGTGAGATATTTAATTTGTTCAGAAAAGGCCGGGGTTTTCTTGATCGTGAGATATTTAATTTGTTCAGAAAAGCCACAAAGTTTCTGGACAGAGCGCCGCGAAGCGGCGCTTTGGCCGGGGTTTTCTTGAACGTGAGAGATTTAATTTGTTTAGAAAAGCCACAAAGTTTCCGGACAGAGCGCCGCGAAGCGGCGCGAACCCCCAGGTTTATGGTTCCCGACCAAAGTTTGGACAGAGCGCCGCGAAGCGGCGCTTTGGCCGGGGTTTTCTTGATCGTGAGATATTTAATTTGTTCAGAAAAGCCACAAAGTTTCCGGACAGAGCGCCGCGAAGCGGCGCGAACCCCCAGGTTTATGGTTCCCGACCAAAGCGCCGCGAAGCGGCGCTTTGGCCGGTTTTTTTTGATCGTGAGAGATTTAATTTGTTTAGAAAAGCCACAAAGTTTTTGGACAGAGCGCCGCGAGGCGGCGCGAACCCCCTGGCTTATGGTTCCCGGACAAAGCGCCGCGAAGCGGCGCTTTGGCCGAGGTTTTCTTGATCGTGAGAGATTTAATTTGTTCAGAAAAGCCACAAAGTTTCCGGACAGAGCGCCGCCAAGCGGCGCGGCTTCTGGTTCCCGGACAAAGCGCCGCGAAGCGGCGCTTTTCGGGGTTTTCTGATTGTCAGAGATTTAATTTATACAGAAAAGCCACAAAGTTTCCGAACAGAGCGCCGCGAAGCGGCCCGAATCCCCCGGCTTCTGGTTCCCTGACAAAGCGCCGCGAAGCGGCGCTTTGGCCGGGGTTCTCTTGATCGTGAGACATTCAATTTGTTCAGAAAAGCCACAAAGTTTCCGGGCAGAGCGCCGCTGAGCGGCGCTAACCCCCCGGCTTCTGGTTCCCGGACAAAGCGCCGCGAAGCGGCGCTTTGGCCGGTTTTTTTTTTGATCGTGAGAGATTTAATTTGTTAAGAAAAGCCACAAAGTTTCCGTACAGAGCGCCGCGAAGCGGCGCAAACCCCCCGGCTTCTGGTTCTCGGACAAAGCGCCGCGAAGCGGCGCTTTGGCCGAGGTTTTCTTGATCGTGAGATATTTAATTTGTTCAGAAAAAGCCACAAAGTTTCCGGACAGAGCGCCGCGAAGCGGCGCTTTGAACCCCGGTTTATGGTTCTGGACAAAGTGCAGCGCCGCGAAGCGGCGCTTTGGCCGGGGTTTTCTTGATCGTGAGAGATTTAATTTGTTCAGAAAAGCCACAAAGTTTCTGGACAGAGCGCCGCGAAGGCGCGAATCTTTAATTTGGTTCTCCCGGACAAAGCGCCGCGAAGCGCGCACGTGGTTTCTGATCGTGAGATATTTAATTTGTTCAGAAAAGCCACAAAGTTTCTGGACAGAGCGCCGCGAAGCGGCGCGAAGCCGGCTTATGGTTCTCGGACAAAGCGCCGCGAAGCGGCGCTTTGGCCGGGGTTTTCTTGATCGTGAGAGATTTAATTTGTTCAGAAAAGCCACAAAGTTTCTGGACAGAGCGCCGCGAAGCGGCGCGAACCCCCGGTTTATGGTTCCCGGACAAAGCGCCGCGAAGCGGCGCTTTGGCCGGGGTTTTCTTGATCGTGAGAGATTTAATTTGTTCAGAAAAGCCACAAAGTTTCTGGACAGAGCGCCGCGAAGCGGCGCGAACCCCCGGCTTATGGTTCCCGGACGCGCCGCGAAGCGGCGCTTTGGCCGTTTTTCTGATCGTGAGAGATTTAATTTGTTCAGAAAAGCCACAAAGTTTCCGGACAGAGCGCCGCGAAGCGGCGCGAACCCCGGTTTATGGTTCCCGGACAAAGCGCCGCGAAGCGGCGCTTTGGCCGGGGTTTTCTTGATCGTGAGAGATTTAATTTGTTCAGAAAAGCCACAAAGTTTCTGGACAGAGCGCCGCGAAGCGCGCGAACCCCCTTATGGTTCCCGGACAAAGCGCCGCGAAGCGGCGCCGGGGTTTTCTGATCGTGAGAGATTTAATTTGTTCAGAAAAGCCACAAAGTTTCTGGACAGAGCGCCGCGAAGCGGCGCGAACCCCGGCTTCTGGTTTCCGGACAAAGCGCCGCGAAGCGGCGCTTTGGCCGGGTTTTTTTGATCGTGAGAGATTTAATTTGTTCAGAAAAGCCACAAAGTTTCTGGACAGAGCGCCGCGAAGCGGCGCGAACCCCCAGGTTTATGGTTCCCGACCAAAGCGCCGCGAAGCGGCGCTTTGGCCGGGGTTTTCTTGATCGTGAGAGATTAAATTTGTTCAGAAAAGCCACAAAGTTTCTGGACAGAGCGCCGCGAAGCGGCGCGAACCCCCTGGCTCATGGTTCTCGGACAAAGCGCTGCGAAGCGGCGCTTTGGCCGGGGTTTTCTTGATCGTGAGAGATTTAATTTGTTCAGAAAAGCCACAAAGTTTTTGGACAGAGCGCCGCGAAGCGGCGCGAACCCCCCGGCTTCTGGTTCCCGGACAAAGCGCAGCTTCGCGGCGCTTTGGCCGGGGTTTTCTTGATCGTGAGAGATTTAATTTGTTCAGAAAAGCCACAAAGTTTCCGGACAGAGCGCCGCGAAGCGGCGCGAACCTCCCGGCTTATGGCTCTCGGACAAAGCGCCGCGAAGCGGCGCTTTGGCCGGGGTTTCTTGATCGTGAGAGATTTAATTTGTTCAGAAAAGCCACAAAGTTTCTGGACAGAGCGCCGCGAAGCGGCGCGAACCCCCGGCTTATGGACAAAGCGCCGCGAAGCGGGCGTTTGGCCGGGGTTTTCTTGATCGTGAGAGATTTAATTTGTTTAGAAAAGCCACAAAGTTTCCGGACAGAGCGCCGCGAAGCGTCGCTTTGGCCGGGGTTTTATTGAACGTGAGAGATTTAATTTGTTTAGAAAAGCCACAAAGTTTCTGGACAGAGCGCCGCGAAGCGTCGCTTTGGCCGGGGTTTTATTGAACGTGAGAGATTTAATTTGTTTAGAAAAGCCACAAAGTTTCTGGACAGAGCGCCGCGAAGCGGCGCGAACCCCCCGGCTTATGGTTCTCGGACACAGCGCCGCGAAGCGGCGCTTTGGCCGGGGTTTTCTTGATCGTGAGATATTTAATTTGTTCAGAAAAAGCCACAAAGTTTCCGGACAGAGCGCCGCGAAGCGGCGCGAACCCCCCGGCTTATGGTTCTCGGACACAGCGCCGCGAAGCGGCGCTTTGGCCGGGGTTTTCTTGATCGTGAGATATTTAATTTGTTCAGAAAAGCCACAAAGTTTCTGGACAGAGCGCCGCGAAGCGGCGCGAACCCCCCGGCTTATGGTTCCTGACAAATTTGTTCGCCGCGAAGCGCGCTTTTTCGGGTTTTTTGATCGTGAGAGATTTAATTTGTTCAGAAAAGCCACAAAGTTTCCGGACAGAGCGCCGCGAAGCGGCGCGAACCCGGCTTATGGTTCCCGGACAAAGCGCCGCGAAGCGGCGCTTTGGCCGGTTTTTTTCTTGATCGTGAGAGATTAAATTTGTTCAGAAAAGCCACAAAGTTTTTGGACAGAGCGCCGCGAAGCGGCGCGAACCCCCCGGCTTATGGTTCTCGGCACAGCGCCGCGAAGCGGCGCTTTGGTCGGGGTTTTTTTTCTGATTGTGAGAGATTTATTTGTTCAGAAAAGCCACAAAGTTTCCGGACAGAGCGCCGCGAAGCGGCGCGAACCCCCCGGCTTATGGTTCTCGGACAAAGCGCCGCAAAGCGGCGCTTTGGCCGGGGTTTTCTTGATCGTGAGAGATTCAATTTGTTCAGAAAAGCCACAAAGTTTCCGGGCAGAGCGCCGCTGAGCGGCGCAAACCCCCCGGCTTATGGTTCTCGGACAAAGCGCCGCGAAGCGGCGCTTTGGCCGGGGTTTTCTTGATCGTGAGAGATTTAATTTGTTCAGAAAAGCCACAAAGTTTCCGGAGAGAGCGCCGCGAAGCGGCGCGAACACCCCGGCTTCTGGTTCCCGGACAAAGCGTCGCGAAGCGGCTCTTTGGTCGGGTTTTTTTCTGATCGTCAGAGATTTAATTTGTTCAGAAAAGCCACAAAGTTTCCGGACAGAGCACCGCGAAGCGGCGCGAACTCCCCGGCTCATTGTTACCGGACAAAGCGCCGCGAAGCGGCGCTTTGACCGGGTTTTTTTCTGATCGTGAGAGATTTAATTTGTTCAGAAAAGCCACAAAGTTTCCGGACAGAGCGCCACGAAGCGGCGCGAATCCCCCGGCTTCTGGTTCTCGGACAAAGCGCCGCTTCGCGGCGCTTTGGCCGGGGTTTTCTTGATCGTGAGAGATTTAATTTGTTCAGAAAAGCCACAAAGTTTCCGGACAGAGGGCCGCGAAGCGGCGCGAATCCCCGGCCTTCTGGTTCCAGGACAAAGCGCCGCTTCCCGGCGCTTTGGCCCGGGTTTTCTTGATCGTGAGAGATTTAATTTGTTCAGAAAAGCCACAAAGTTTCCGGAGAGAGCGCCGCGAAGCGGCGCGAACACCCCGGCTTCTGGTTCCCGGACAAAGCGTCGCGAAGCGGCTCTTTGGCCGGGGTTTTCTTGATCGTGAGAGATTTAATTTGTTCAGAAAAGCCACAAAGTTTCTGGACAGAGCGCCGCGAAGCGGCGCGAACCCGGCTTATGGTTCTCGGACAAAGCGCCGCGAAGCGGCGCTTTGGCCGGGGTTTTTCTGATCGTGAGAGATTTAATTTGTTCAGAAAAGCCACAAAGTTTCTGGACAGAGCGCCGCGAAGCGGCGCGAACCCCCAGTTCTTTCCCGGACAAAGCGCCGCGAAGCGGCGCTTTGGGGTTTTCCTGATTGTCAGAAATTTAATTTGTTCAGAAAAGCCACAAAGTTTCTGGACAGAGCGCCGCGAAGCGGCTACAAC
Source organism: Aplectana chamaeleonis (assembly GCA_029168955.1). Classification (NCBI taxonomy): domain Eukaryota; kingdom Metazoa; phylum Nematoda; class Chromadorea; order Rhabditida; family Cosmocercidae; genus Aplectana; species Aplectana chamaeleonis. The sequence continues at coordinate 32,229 of JAPDOI010000514.1, forward strand.
CCCCCGGTTTATGGTTCTCGGACAAAGCGCCGCGAAGCGGCGCTTTGGTCGGGTTTTCTTGATCGTGAGATTTAATTTGTTCAGAAAAGCCACAAAGTTTCCGGACAGAGCGCCGCGAAGCGGCGCGAACCCCGGGTTTTCTTGATCGTGAGACAAAGCGCCGCGAAGCGGCGCTTTGGCCGGTTTTTCTGATCGTGAGAGATTTAATTTGTTCAGAAAAGCCACAAAGTTTCTGGACAGAGCGCCGCGAAGCGGCGCGAACCCAGGCTTATGGTTCCCGGACAAAGAGCCGCGAAACGGCGCTTTGGCCGGGGTTTTTTCTAATCGTGAGAGATTTAATTTGTTCAGAAAAGTCACAAAGTTTCCGGACATAGCGCCGCGAAGCGGCGCGAACCCCCCGGCTTATGGTTCCCGGACAAAGAGCCGCGAAACGGCGCTTTGGCCGGGGTTTTTTCTAATCGTGAGAGATTTAACTTGTTCAGAAAAGCCACAAAGTTTCCGGACAGAGCGCCGCGAAGCGGCGCGAACCCCCAGGTTTATGGTTCCCGACCAAAGCGCAGCGAAGCGGCGCTTTGGCCGGGGTTTTCTTGAACGTGAGAGATTTAATTTGTACAGAAAAGCCACAAAGTTTCCGGACAGAGGGCCGCGGAGCAGCGCGAATCCCCCGACTTCTGGTTCCCGGACAAAGCACCGCAAAGCGGCGCTTTGGCCGGGGTTTTCTTGAACGTGAGAGATTTAATTTGTACAGAAAAGCCACAAAGTTTCCGGACAGAGCGCCGCGGAGCGCGCGAACTCATGGTTCTCCGGATACAGCGCCGCGAAGCGGCGCTTGAACGTGAGATTTAATTTGTTTAGAAAAGGCCGGGGTTTTCTTGATTGTGAGAGATTCAATTTGTTCAGAAAAGCCACAAAGTTTCTAGACAGAGCGATGCGAAGCGGCGCGAACCCCCAGGTTTATGGTTCTCGGACAAAGCGCCGCGAAGCGGCGCTTTGGCCAGGGTTTTCTTGATCGTGAGATATTTAATTTGTTTAGAAAAGCCACAAAGTTTCCGGACAGAGCGCCGCGAAGCGGCGCGAACCCCCAGGTTTATGGTTCCCGACCAAAGCGCCGCGGAGCGGCGCTCTGGTCGGGTTTTCTGATCGTGAGAGATTTAATTTGTTCAGAAAAGCCACAAAGTTTCTGGACAGAGCGCCGCGAAGCGGCGCGAACCCCGGCTTATGGTTCCCGGACAAAGCGCCGCGAAGCGGCGCTTTGGCCGGGGTTTTCTTGATCGTGAGAGATTTAATTTGTTCAGAAAAGCCACAAAGTTTCTGGACAGAGCGCCGCGAAGCGGCGCGAACCCCGGTTGAGTTCGGACAAAGCGCCGCGAAGCGGCGCTTTGGCCGGGTTTTCTGATCGTGAGAGATTTAATTTGTTCAGAAAAGCCACAAAGTTTCTGGACAGAGCGCCGCGAAGCGGCGCGAACCCCGGCTTATGGTTCCCGGACAAAGCGCCGCGAAGCGGCGCTTTGGCCGGGTTTTCTTGATCGTGAGAGATTTAATTTGTTCAGAAAAGCCACAAAGTTTCTGGACAGAGCGCCGCGAAGCGGCGCGAACCCCGGCTTATGGTTCCCGGACAAAGCGCCGCGAAGCGGCGCTTTGGCCAGTTTTCTTGATCGTGAGAGATTTAATTTGTTCAGAAAAGCCACAAAGTTTCTGGACAGAGCGCCGCGAAGCGGCGCGAACCCCGGCTTCTGGTTCCGCGAAGCGGCGCGGGGTTTTCTTGATTGTGAGAGATTTAATTTGTTCAGAAAAGCCACAAAGTTTCCGGACAGAGCGCCGCGGAGCGGCGCGAATTCCCCGACCTCTGGTTCCCGGACAAAGCGCCGCGAAGCGGCGCTTTGGCCGGGGTTTTCTTGATCGTGAGAGATTTAATTTGTTCAGAAAAGCCACAAAGTTTCCGGACAGAGCGCCGCAAAGCGGCGCGAACCCCCAGGTTTATGGTTCCTGATGGTCGGGGTTTTTCTGATTGTGAGAAATTTAATTTGTTCAGAAAAGCCACAAAGTTTCCGGACAGAGCGCCGCGAGGCAGCGCGAACCCCCCCGCTTATAATTCCCGGACAAAGCGCCGCGAAGCGGCGCTTTGGTCGGGGTTTTCCTTATCGTGAGAGATTTAATTTGTTCAGAAAAGCCACAAAGTTTCCGGACAGAGCGCCGCGAGGCGGCGCGAAGCCCCCCGCTTATAATTCCCGGACAAAGCGCCGCGAAGCGGCGCTTTGGTCAGGGTTTTCCTGATCATGAGAGATTTAATTTGTTCAGAAAAGCCACAAAGTTTCCGGACAGAGCGCCGCGAAGCGGCGCGAACCCCGGCTTATGGTTCCCAGACAAAGCGCCGCGAAGCGGCGCTTTGGCCGGGGTTTTCCTGATCGTGAGAGATTTAATTTGTTCAGAAAAGCCACAAAGTTTCTGACAGAGCGCCGCGAAGCGGCGCGAACTCCCCGGCTTCTGGTTCCCGGACAAAAGCGCCGCGAAGCGGCGCTTTGGCGGGTTTTCTTGATCGTGAGAGATTTAATTTGTTCAGAAAAGCCACAAAGTTTCGGACAGAGGTCGCCAGCGGCGCGAACTCCCCGCCCTTATGAGTTCCCAGACAAAGCGCCGCGAAGCGGCGCTGGCTGGGTTTTTCCTGATCGTGAGAGATTTAATTTGTTCGGAAAAGCCACAGTTTCCAGACAGAGCGCCGCGAAGCGGCGCGAACCCCCTGGTTTATGGTTCCCGGACAAAGCGCCGCGAAGCGTTGCTTTGGCCGAGGTTTTCCTGATCGTAAGAGATTTAATTTGTTCAAAAAAGCCATAAAGTTTCCGGACAGAGCGCCGCGAAGCGGCGCGAACCCCCCGGTCTATGATTCCCGGACAAAGCGCCGCGAAGCGGCGCTTTGACCGGGGTTTTCTTGATCGTGAGAGATTTAATTTGTTCAGAAAAGCCACAAAGTTTCCGGACAGAGCGCCGCGAAGCGGCGCGAATCCCAACTTATGGTTCCCGGACAAAGCGCCGCGAAGCGGCCCTTTGACCGGGGTTTTCTTGATCGTGAGAGATTTAATTTGTTCAGAAAAGCCACAAAGTTTCCGGACAGAGCGCCGCGAAGCGGCGCGAACCCTGCCTATGGTTCCCGGACAAAGCGCCGCGAAGCGGCGCTTTGGCCGGGGTTTTCCTGATCGAGAGAGATTTAATTTGTTCAGAAAAGCCACAAAGTTTCCGGACAGAGCGCCGCGAAGCGGCGCGAACCCCCCGGCTTATGGTTCCCAGACAAAGCGCCGCGAAGCGGCGCTTAGTTTCGTGGTCAATTCGGACACGCTCTTTCTGATTCTGTCATTGGATTTTGTACGGATACCAAATTAACAAGCTATCACTCGTTAAAGTTACTGTTTTGTAATCTATCAATTTGAGGGTCATTTTACCAATTCATGCAATCATGGTAGGTATATTCATGTTGAGCACATCATCTCCAGCAAAGAACAACTTCAAAGTGGAGTGCTGTGTCAATGGCGACGAGCCGTTGCCCCGAAGTCTTCACCGCTAATTCGCCCCACGTCGCTGTGAGAGTATGGAGGAGCACGTAAGGAGCGGACGTAATAGGCATACGGTCAGGGGTTCGATTACCGTCACTGAAGATATGCTCGCGAACTTTTGCAAAAATAGATATAACAACGTTTTTCCATAAATGGGTTCTCAAAAAGATTGTTTTGCTTGATTCTTGCAGGGTTCTTCACAAGTGATCTGAACATTCAGAAATTGAGTACTACTCAAAGTTTTTTTTCTATTATATCAAACCATCCTTAAAGGCAGTGTTCACGATAAGAATCTTTGCCTATCTTGAAAACGGTTCCATTCTGATTCCAATGATGTCTCTGGAATCGTACGAGAACTTTCGGGAACGGAGTTATGGTCTCTCAAAAATTGAGCTAGGGAAGCATGGTGGACGAGTAATCCGAGGCTTGTAGCTTCCGTCTTTTGCAGCCAATGTATGCGAGCGAACCTGAGTAAGGAGAGAAGTTGAGGGTGAAGGGAAGAACGGGGCTTTTGATTGGAATCATCGCTAATCTCAAGATCTCGAATGTTCCATTGTTCACGTCGAGGGGCGGAAAGGGACCGGACTTGCCCAGAGCGGCGAGGTTTGGCCACTTTTTAAAGCCATTTGCAACTCCTTGGTAGGTTTTCGTCCCGTTGCTTCAACGCTGTTCTGCTTCTGAAAACCACGAGAAGCGTTTGTCATGGAAAAGTCGAGGATGAAGTTCATCGCGAACAGTGCCTATAAGCTTGTGCTACTATCAGTATTTATTCCCAGAGCCCATAATTGACATATGTCTTTTTGAGGTTATATAGCAAGTTAACCGCAGGTTTTGTGTTCCTCGGTTCGTCAACTATCTGAAGTACTCGTGGCGCAATACTGGATACGTTGGCCACTTTCCCGGATCTTTTATCAGTCCGACAGATTGCCCTTTCGAGCTCGAGACTGTCGATTGCTGTGAAAAGTATTGCCAGGAACCAGCATGCATCAACTGTGCAGTGCGTAGATCTCATATCCAATTCGCTCACTTCTTTGAAGTGTACCTTCGGCGCTGAATAGAAGACTTATTAACTTGAAATTCGCATATTGTTGCCATATGAAGGTTATCACCGCGGCTATCTCAAGCAGTTTTCGTCGAATCGGACTGTGGATCGAGAAGAAGTTTTTTCCGGACCGGCTCTTGAACGGGATTGCCCTGGTTCAATTCCGGAAAAAAATTTTCGGTTTTTTTTTCATGGGTTACCCCCTGCAATTTTGGTGTTCGGGGACGGAATTTTTTCCCCGTATTTCGGGCTGAAAATGTTTTCAGTATCTTTCTCAACAAGAAAGAATAGACCTACAAGGTGTTTCGATTTTTCTAAAAGATTTTTTGAATGTTTGAACATGCCACATTTCAGCAAGCAATCTCAACTCGAGCGTCCCATGTTTGTTATGGGGACCGCAGCTCTCGGATTCTGTTAGCTTGAGTAACATTTCTGTTCTTGTCACTGTTGTTCTGCTGTTCAAATCACGAAGCACTCGCTCGATACACGAGAATTTCAAAAATCTGCAAATTACAACGTTGTAACTTTAACCAGTAATAACTTGTTAACTTGAGGTCCGTAGCAGAATCCAAGGACAGATCCGGAAAGGGCGTATCCGAGTTGACCAGGAAACATTAACAGTCTCTCAAAATTTCGTACATGGCTAGCGAGGTTCCCTAGTTAGTACAGGCCGGAGCTAAAGAGAAGAGGCGCGCGTGAGCCGTTGCCAAATCGTTTTTTTTTTCGTTCTACACGTTTTGTCGTTTTTACGTAGCCCAGTCCTTTGCGAGAAATGCACGCTACACAACCGTGGGAAAAACTCCTCCATGTCACTCTTCAGCTGCTTTTCCTTGTTTCGAATGGACTGTCAAGCCGAAATTCGACGTATTGTGCCTCTTCTTATAGACTTGTCTCTGTGCGATCAAGAGAGTTGCGGCAACCGTAGTCTGTAGAATAGATCATCTATAATAAGAAATTCACTTTATTTTCGAAAAAACGACGACAGTTGTGGAGCAGATAAACGCCAGCGATGTGCTGAAAATCACATCTGCCTTCCATTTTCAACGTATTTGTGCCCTACCCTGATTGCACAGAAGGTTGAACAGCACATCTACTATCAATCTTCTATTCGCTATCGCCCTATCAAGATGCGATGCTTAGTTGAGAAGCGTTTCTGCCTAATGCCGATTTTAGAAACTTGGTGAAATTTGACTGAGAATGTCACCGTGACTGAGAATGTCACTGCGAATTTCCCAGGAAAATAAACTGGCAACCAACAAGGGAACCACTACTAGCCATACTAACCATACCACATGAAATGTACTTTTCTAGTACCAATTTCGGACGTCGAGTGCGAATATGCTCTTTGCAGCTGGCTGTAGTCACTATGGAAAAAGTTATTTGCGTTTTTCAAAGGCAAGCATTTTTGGGTGTTTTGGAGGAACTTTTCCGATTGCGCTCAAAACTTGTATATAGGAGTAATCTAGGGTGCTGAACACGAACCTGCGGTTCGCTTGTCGAAACTCTGAGGTATACTGTAGGATACGGTAGGTACCAAAGGGGCCATCAAAGGGCAAAACCTACCTAAAAATTTTGCACACTGGACACAGGGTCAAGCTGGGACCGAAGGGGGTCGTTATTTTTTTAGGAAAACTTGAATTTTTTTTCGGGGAGGGTCGTTACTTTTTTACCCATCTAAAATAATGCCTATATCGCCGAAAAATCAAATTTTTAAGAAAAATCGTCTGGGGCCATGATTATTCACATTGGAATAGTGAACATTATCGATGGAACGAGAGCGGTTTGAAATGGAAAATTGAGTAAATCATCAAACTTGTACTAGCTCAACATGACCTCTTCTACAACATTGGCAATAGACATTACCTCTTGGTTTTCTAGCGAAATCCGATGTAAGCGGAGACTATTTTCGTTGCCTCGGAAGTCGTTAGGCCACGACTGCAAACATCGTGCGGAACTGGCAATGGTAGCGTAGAAGGTTTTGAACGATGGCACTGCATCCTGTATAGCACAGTACTTCTGGTGTAAGGCGATTGAGTCCGTCATCGAGTCTTGGCGTACTGTATAATCTGTATCTTCTTCGAGTCGTCTATATATTTGGGAGTACATCTGGTGTTTAACTTGGCGTTTGCAGGTTTATACGTTTTGAAGCCGTCGAAACTCGCTATTTCACAATTAATCATCTCCAGCAGTATGTGACGACCCAAAGCATAGGGAAAATCCTCCTGCTTTCTGCGTTAGAGTCATCTCTTGGGGACATTAACCCTTGAATATGATTGGTATAGCTGAAGTAGAACTCAGTGATGTGGGCGCTAGCCGGAGCAACATTTGTGCCTTCGTTATACACCTTAACCAAGGCTGGATAGCTGAGAGCTTCGATGCCAAAAGTAGTGTAATCGATGTAGCGGAAAACGTTGTCCCGATCTCGTTGACGGGGTGTGACCGCTCGTCTGCTTTTCTATCCTCGTATTTCGGGACTCCGAAGTTGGGAGCGTTTCATGGTCTTGCGACGTCGGTCTATCAAAGCCCCTACATGTCTTAGGATCATAACTAAACACGTGCTCAGATACTGGGCCTCCAAAAGAGGTATAGTACTCATCGAGAAACACTTTGGTCCCACTTCCGTATTTTAAGTTTAAGGGATTCTTCATTTTCAAAACGTTATTGTCTTTCAATAATCCGTTGTTTTCCATCATGTTGTCGAAATAGCGCCAGCGAGACACACCATCTACCATGAGGTTTTCTTGATATTGTAGTTCCTCTGAAAAAGATGGAAGCCCAAAACAAAATACATTTCGATACTAAAAAGTTCTTATAACCATGTTGGATTCGCATCTGCTCTCCCAGTTCCATCGTGTGTTGTCTCATCATCTACCATGCGCCGAAGCTTTGCGTGAACGCCGTTTATGTGCACTGTCATCACAGATGCACCGTCGGGAAACAGGGCTATCACCTTTCTTATGGCAAACGCGAAGGGCTTGTGAGAAAGCCCATCCTGCATGTCTGCCCATGAATCCTCCTCAATGAGAAAGTTCTTGAATGCGTCGACGATGTCTTCGGACTTTCGCCTTCTGTTTCTACTAACGAGAAGTGGAAAGTTACGGGTGTTTAGGAGGGTCTTCTTCAGAAATATTGCGATCGGTGTCGGAAGTTCCGTCGGTGCTAGTTTTTCAAGGGCAGCTGGTTTTTCACTGAACATTTCAGCAAATCAAACTTCATGTGCTGTGCAAGTTCTTGACCATTCTCTTGGCAGATGTGGGGTCGTCATGCGAATCAGCAGGCATCGCATCGGACTTAATTGCCATCATGATAAGAGAATCCTTTGCGAACGCTAGACTTTTCTAAGCAGCGATACCACATACGAGATAAGATCGAAAGCTTAGTTTGAAGACACCATCCGTAAACGAGGGGCGAAGACTTTCCGGTTTCTAAAGTGCTTTTCAGCTTTTCGTCTGGCTGAATTTTTCCAATATCGTCAGCGCATGAAACGCTATTCATCCCCTCTGGAATGTTGAGGCCCCGAAAATTGAAAAAACCTTCAAGATGAAAATAGTCAGTAACGTCTACCTATTTTTTATTTTCTCCTAAAGGGTCGTTTTTAGCCGAAAAAAATGTCTCTCTTAAGGGGGGGGGGTCGTTGTTCAGTACGACCCAAACCACCGCTTTGCCTGACCCTTACTGGACATCAAATTCGTGATCAGCACCCCAACCAACCCCCGCATAAAAATTTTGAGACAAATCTGAGACTCTGACACAACTGCCGTATATCCACCGTAGTCTACCGTTAACTGTCAAAAATCCGTTAAACTGTTCTCAGATTCGTATTGAGCACTCCTAATAACCCCTACAGAAACAATTTTAGCCCGTATCTATCGTAGCATACTGAAAATTGTCAAAATTCGCGTTTTGTCCCCAAATTTTCCCTCGATGGAACGCATCAAAGAAATAAAGTCGAAAACTTCGGAAAATCGACAAATAATCGTCAGATTCGTGATCAGCACAACGAATAACTATTGTGGGGGAATTTTTAGTCAAATCTGAAACACTTTTCTTGAGCGCTCTCAGAACCCCCTAGTTGGTAGAAGTAATGCTCCGTCCATAGCAGACGACAAGCGGCAAAGCGTCAACTGGCCGGCTGCAGTGGTCGCTGGGGAGTCATATCAATAACAAGTGCTGAAGATGTAAATGCCCAGCGTCACTTTACGGTCACTTGGCGCTAGGACGTCTGCTATGGACGGAGCCTAAGCGATCTACCGGCAATCTGTGCAAGTGCAAAACGCTATCTTTCCATGCTAAGTTCAACTACTGTTCTTTCACCCAAACTCCGAACATGGGGGTTATCGTGGGCGCTGAACACGAATATGAGGTCCGTTTTCAGATTTTCGAGAGATCTCTGAGCGTTTCAGAAGGCGAGATGAGTTCGGAAATCAGGGGAAAAACGCCTATACCTTTTTTTCCAAAGTGATTCTAGGCAACAGCGAAGGATTCATTCGGACTTTGCGTCCGAAATTGGTTCTAGAAAAGTACATTTCATTTGGAATGGTTAGTATGGCTAATAGTAGTTCCTTTGTAGAGAAAGGAAAACATGAAATTTCAGAAGGTCATGAAGATGTTGTACACATCGAGGTGTGCGGATCTGAGATAAGGGTCGACCAGGGAACAGATGGGAAGATCAGTTTGCTGTTTAGACGATTACCTGAATTTTTCTGAGCATGGATCCGTCATGCTAATTTTTTCACACTGACAATTGGCGCAGCACATCAACTCTTGGAATTGCGGAGGTACCACCAGCTTTCAACACCTTCTCAAGAAGGTGTGGAAAGTCGGCTTTTGTATCTCGGGCACAACTTTGAAAAAAAGCAGAACTTTTTCTTGTCATACTGTTAGAATGCTTTGGAGTTCTGCGCTAGAGCCTCCGCCTAGATATTTTCAAAAGTTCCTGACGGATGTGGTGAAGGGAATGTTAATATTTGATCTTGCAGGAAGAGGAATAGCCAACGATGGATGGATTGAGTTCAGAATGTGGTTGAAGGTCGTGATCAATGGGCACGGCCAATTACCAGAACTGAACAGATTGGCGAAAATGCGGGATGACCCTACCCCGTACAAAGGACAGCCATTAGAAGCAAATAAGGGCCTAGCTATGTTTCAACATTTCGTTGCGCTGCCGTCCACGACAGGTCTGCTACTGGTATGCTCCGGAAGCTCAACATTAGCAGAAGAAGCAAAAGCTAGTGGCAGCGGCAGCGAAGCGCTGTGGTATACTGTGCTTCGCTGGGCCAAATCCCGGTCCGCAATCGCTTCTCGACACGCTTCGCGGCCGCACGCTCATGAGTCGGAAGAGTTTCCAGCGCCGCAGCAGTCGATGTGTTGGCTCTAGGTGAGTTTTGGAAACTGGAAATCAAGAAACATTGAAGAAAACTGTATAAAAAAGCCCCATCGAGTCGGCTTTGGTGCTGGAAACTCGGCGGACTCGAGCGCGTGCCGCCGCAAAGCGTGTCGAGGTGCGATTGCGGACCGGAATTTGGCCCAGATAAGCACAGTAACTGTTCCCTTTGTCAAGTTTCCAGAAGGTGGAGGGGAATTTTCGAAGTGGAGGGGAAAATGCAAAAAACGTGCATGACTGAGGATCCATTGGGTCTTCAAAGATTAAGTGTGTCGAGGTACATAAGAGAGAAGGTTATTTGCATGTTCTTTCCATCTTTTCCATAACACTCTAGGAGAATTACATGATTTTTACATCAGCTTGATTCTCGGCTCACCTTGCAACTCGTATACAGTTGACCGCAATGTTAAAAGGACATGGTGCGGACTCGCACAAAAAGTACGGTAGAATCTGGCACTTTGCCAGATTTCGTCACCGATCGGCGCCACAGCTGATATTCTCGTAAGCAGAGAGACGACGGTTGACGCCGATCGATGACGAAATCGGGCAAAGTGCCAGATTCTACCGTAATTTTATTGCGAGTCCGCAACCGCACCATGACCTTTTAACATTGCGGTCAACTGTACTTGAATGTGACATTATTCGTTAGCACTTAAAGGCAGTGTTCACAAAAAACTTCACTTCCGATATCTCCACGGCTTACGGAAGGTCTGGTGCCCTATATAGCAAGGCATGCTTAAAAAGGACACGAAAGACGCGTTTTTGAGGCAAAATAGGCCCTACCTTGTTTACATAGATTTTTGAGAGCGGAGGAAATGACCGCTATGAAGGATGATGCTCGTCAGTGCAATCAAGCTATCAGTTCACTTATTAGCACTTCCTTCAACTGATCATTCTTGTAATCTGAGTGTTCATTTGTTCACATCGAGGGGCGGAATCGGGGCCCGGGCCGTTCTGGGACTTCAAAACGCTGGTTTGCAGCCGTTTTTTTGCCACTCCTGGCTCGTTTTCTATCGTTCTTTCGACACAGGGTGCCGAAGATCTTTCTCGCCTATCATTTTACTGTGGAAAGTCGCGGAGAGGAATCATCATGAACCCTGCCTTTGAAGGCACAGTACACCCTCAGATATGAATTTTGAGATTTTTGTGTAATTGTGTGGAAGACCCCTCCTGTATAACAAGTGCCAAATGCGAGGTCTCAATTAATCCAAATAAGCGAGATGTAAGCGACCACCACGGGCCCGACCCCCCCTCCAAGCACCACCACAGGCCCGGCCCCCTTCCTGTTTTTTTTTTATCTCATTAGCGGCTAGATGGATGGATGATTTCTAACCGAGTCGTCGTTCTTCACTTCATTTCCGATCTATTTCCTCATCATGTTTTGCTCTCGTGCCGCGACTGCGAATCAAGAGAAATTCAGGCCTGAGAAAACTCGTCCACCTAATTTTTGCCCTCAAAATACAGGCATTTTCAAGGAGCCATACCTCCGCTCGTAGGGGGTCTTGGACGATTTCAGAAATACCATTGTGATCAGAGTTTGACCTTCTCCAAGATAGGGATAAAACCTAAAAAAAATAATTTTCTGGGTGTCCTGTGCCCTCAAGAAACAGCGCCCTTTCTAATGGTTTCGGTGGGTGACATGTATAGACACGCGGTCCGCTGGGCCAAGTAGCTGAGCAGTGTGGACACTTTATGTAAGACCAGCCAGAGCGCCGCTTCGCGGAAGTTTGGCCGAAGAAAGGAAAAAACAAAGACTGCTCGCTGATTTTGTGGCTATTTCGATGGCAGTATGTTGAGAACCGAAACGCGTAATCCCCAACCTTCTTCTAAATGACTGCAGAGTGGCATAAGCCTAACTATACTATGACGGTTTTGGTGAACTGAAATGCACATACAGCACAATACTGTTTTAGCGTGGCTAGAGATGTGACAAAATAGTGCTGTAGTGGTGGAGACCCGGGGGGTCGTACTTTGTGGTTGGATTCTTTTATTATATGAAAGGATACAAATGAGGATTTCTGAGGCCCAAAATATTTCTTTTTTCCTGATGCAGTAAACGTTCCGAACTTGATGTGAATAAGGGAATTTGACGCGCTGATCACGAATTTGCTGTCGATTTCGCATTTCAATGTCTCGTTAACGAGATATGGCGTGAGGTTGGGTTGGGAGGTCGTGTAGTAGCCCAATTTGAAACGCTTTCCACCCGTTATCTTCAGAATAGCCCTTGATTACCTTTTCAGAATCAATCCGTGGAGTTGCCATCGTCAAGTGAGTTTTCAAACTACATAGAAATCCTCGAATGAATCTCAAAACCGATTGAAAAAATTCTGATAACAGTTCATCGGGGTTTGGGGGGGAATGAAATCCGGGAGGTGGTTATAATTCACGCAAAGGATATTTTCGTGACACCAGCGCACGAAGGCCGAGACTCCTGGTGACGCAGGGAGTTGAATCTCCTTTAAGTGATGAGGGTGAAGTCGTTTGGCTGAAGAAAGCATAAAAACAGTCTCCTTGCTGATTTTTCGGCTATCTCGATGGAGGTATGTTGAGAACCAGAAAATTTAATTCCCCAACTTTCCCTAAACGACTGCAGGGTTGCCTAAGACTAGCTACTTTTTGACGGCTTCGGTGAACTGAAATGGACATAGAGCTCATTACTGTTCTGCAGTGGTTAGAGATGTGACGAAAAAGTGCTGTAGTGTTGGAGATTTACGGGGTCGTACTTTGTGCTTGGATTCTTTTATTATATGAAAGGATTGTGTAGTTTTTTCAATTATCGTCGTCAACGACTGCTCTCAACATATCAGCATAAAGCTCTTCATTCGACAACTCTGTACAACAACAAGCTGAATGTATTCGTATTTCTTCCTCAGAGTCCCAGGGTACAGAAGATTGAGTGCACGAGATCCAGGAGGTTCACCTGAATTTTAACGAAAATGGGTTGAGTGAAATACTTCAACTATTCGGACCACCGAGCTCACTTTTCGGAAAAAATTTCGAGAATAATCTTCGAGTTCAACACAGGTTACAGTCCGCGGCAAAGCAAAAAAGCGGTGGCGCGGTATTTTCACTAAGCATACTGTAGATATGGCTAGCTGTGCCATTATTCGCTAGTGGAACAGCTAACGGTTCTTGATGTTATGTTTTTCTGCTTTTTTATGTCTTTCGTGTTATTCCAGAATTAATATTTAGTATGATCCTTGGGTGTAGTGGTACCGTGCGCGCGGAGATAACACATTTTTAAACGATTCCGGTGCGTTTTCCTTCAATGTTTAAGACAAAAGAAAACAATAGATTGGATTATCCGCTACCTTGCACCATAATTTGCTCAATAGTTCCATAGATAGACAAGAGGGTTACTTAACACTTACCCCCACTATACCAACGGTAAGAAAACCAGTATCCTCGATGCATTTGACAACTCCAAGGAGATCCCTGCCATGTGGGCGGGAGCACTCGACAATCTAGAGAGAAGTTTGTTATTCTCTCGAATATCCTGGTACCTCCGATATGTCTCAAAAACCTGCCTGCTAACGCTCCTACTTAGTTATCGTCAGTCACTGGATGAGGGATCGCCGCAACGCTGCTTGGCGGGGAAAAATGCGCGATCAATAGGCATCCTCCCTTCGTTTTCCCGCTCGCAATTTTTCCCGCCAAGCAGCGTCGCGGCGATCCCTCATCCAGTGATGGACGATACGTGCTGTTGCAGAAAATTGCGCAAGACATATCGTTCATCACTGGATGAGGGATCGCCGCGACGCTGCTTGGCGGGAAAAATTGCGCGCGGGAAAACGAATGGAGAGTGGCTATTGATCGCGCAATTTTTCCCCCCAAGCAGCGTCGCGGCGATCCTTCATCCAGTGACTGACGATACCTTCTCAATCTTATCTGCGGAGATTCTCTTGATGTGAAATCTCTCAAGGCACGTTTGGATGTCGTTGTCCGCATACACAGCCAGGGCAGAGAGGAGAATCACAAGGATCACCGAACGCATCATGTCTGTAATGCAGCAATAATTCAGAAAAGAGCTGGCAAGCTGTTCAAAGGCAAAGAAATCTACTCAGTAATCATAGCAAGTAAGCAGTGGACAGACAAAACTGATGATAAAACCGAAGCTGCTGAGTGGATCCTCCGGACTCTTTTATACTTAGGTTCAGCATGGTGATCTGTTGATCATCTAAATCGCACCACCACCTTCACCACAGAACAAAATTCAAAAGTGCAAAGTGTTTTTGTTCTCAAAGACGAGCGAGTTTTCCCAAACAATGGAAGTTGTTCGAGAGCTTAATGGAAACTCGGTGTCCGATCACGAATTTGTTATCGACATTTGAGTGCTACCTAAAGGACCATTATTTCGTTCTCAATGAGATTCATTTTAAGTGTGTATTCGAAAAAAAATAGGGACATGAAGAAAACATTGGAAACATCAGTGATCACCGAAGCCTCATCAGGATGATCATGAATCACTAAAGTTAGCTTCAAATCCAGGATACCCTTAGTGATAGTTTTGTGAATAGCAGAGTCGAGACTAAGGTTGTTTTCTTCTCAGACTGCATATCAAGTGTTCATTCTGCCGATCCAGTGTTTCAGTCTAGGAGAATGCAGCGAGTTCGCCTCCCAGCTAGATATTGAGACAAAAAAAAACTCAATCAGCGAAACACGGTTAACCATCACGCAACACAAAACCAGGCATACTGGATGTGTTCTAGAGTTCTTGCTGCTTCAGACGATCTAACTCATTTACTTGTACCTTCAGCTGGTGGCTGGATGGAAATGATGTCTCCACTTGATAGCTGCGTGGATTTCACAGGAGTTCCTGCGGGCTAAAATGCGCGCTTGCATAAAGAAGGGTTATTAGACCGTCGTGACTTCAGATCCCTGTTGATTTGGTCGACTTTCTAGCCTGAAGCCGACCACGAATTGTCGGATGGTGATCACAGCTCTCACTGAAGACTTCGATGTGATCACGAAGTGTAATCCCGAGGATTTGACGCAAGCTTGGCATGAAGGACTTCACTTAGACCAGGTGAGACTTGAGCAGTGTAGAGACTCTTGTAAAATTTCGTCTAGTGAAGGAGAGGAGCGGGTATGGTAGATCGTAGTGCGCCATTGAAAGCCCACTGGCAGTATAGCGATGAGTATTGCTCGATACCTCCGAACTTTGATCTTCCTCGACACGTTGATTCCTTTCCAAAGACACCAGCATAGCGGAGCGATTACAGCAAGCCTGTCCGAGCTTGTAATATATTTCTTGAGATGTCACTGATTTGTCCTCATGCACGACTAATCCCCATTACTTGAAGTCCTTTACTTGTTGGAGCTCAACTCCTCCGAAGTGCAAAGTGGCGTGCGACCCCTCTGAAGTCCCGAGTTTGCCTTATCCCTGTTCATTAGTAAACCGTAAGGGCTCGCAATTTTATGCTAAAATAATCGAACACTCTGCAATATATAGACTAAGCACTAACATCTGCAGACATCAAGTCCGTGACGGACTCGTTATTGCCACTCTGAAGATTTCTTCTGTTTCCGGAGGCATTAACAAAATAGCATCGATCCCAGTAATGAAAAGCAGCAAAAAAAATCAGATCACCTAGACAAATTCCGGCGTAGATCGTAGTATTCAGACAGCGTATTTCCAATGCGAGAAGAGCTTGTTGACTTCTATTTCACAGTGGAACCAATATTGGTCATTATAAATGAGTCAATCCGTTTCCAATGGTTTTGGTAGTGTTCTCAATATACCATGCATAATTCTGATAAGTTTTTTGGGTTTGGGTCCCAATTCTGCCGATATTAACCTCCTAGCCGTTGCTGATGGCTCCGCAGATGAATGCATCCAGAATGAATTACGGCAAGGTCTTGGCTTTACGCTACGGCTTAATGTGTTGTTCTCCAATACCTTAGGCTGGCCATAAAATGTTTAGATACACGAGTATCTTGAGAGCTCAGTAAACGAGCTCAACCTTAAAGGGAGCAGTAAGTGCAGTCGTGTGCAAGGCCACATTCTTTCAGTTTATGGTGAAAAATGATATTGCCCATCTGAAGCCGCGAGTCCGATTAGCTTTTTCTGGCATAGTTGGAACTCCGTTCTCTTGAGACAAGACTCCCTCTCAAATAGAATCCTGTCGGCTCTATTCGCTGCTAACGAGGAAGAGCTATCGGAAAGTTGCTGTCGATTGGCGCACCCTTGCGCTAATCGACAGCATAAGTTTTAGCTATCTTTACGCAAGTCTTACAATCAGTGACCGCTTGCTTGGTGGAAATCACAAGTGAAACTTATCCGATCAATCTTCATAGTTCGAAGACCACTACTGGAACTGTGATGGTCAATCATCGCAGAAGAATAACATTGCTTTAGTAGAGAAAGTTGCAGAGATCCCAATCCATTATAGTTCCACTCGTGGGAGCACCAGTGAATGTTATAAACAAATATGTATTTTCAGTTCTCTTTGAATGAGGGTTTCGAACAAGACTGAAATCAAAACACAAAGTTCTTTGGTACGAAGTGCACTCCACCGGAAAGCAATCTTACAATTAGACCACTACTGCGATCGTGACGTGACCAGTGTTTTTCCTACATATGGATAGTGACGATTGGTATTTTAAATGTATATTCGAAAAACATTTAAGTTCAAGTTGAAGCCTATAAAATCGCTTGCGAGAAGCTTTTGTCTATCCTCTCGGTGGTGTCTTCGATTAGAGCTAGTTTGATCACTCGTTTTAATGTCTACCAATGCTTAACCTGTTTCACTCTAAACGATGTTTTAAGCTTATCTGAGCTTCTTTTGAGTTACTCCAAAGTACCAATGTCCAGTGCTATGTTTTTCCAGCCTTTACACGAATCGCGTCGAACTCCCCCCCCCGCCATCTCAAAGGTTTAAGAAAATCAGCCGATAGAGAAGTTTGCACATGTCTATGGTAGCAAAGCTTGGCCTAAGGGTGATATTCTCTTATGCGGTTAACCTCTAAAATAGCAGCCATGATTTCTGTCTTAAAGGAGTCCGCGGTCCGAATCCAAGTAATAACTCAGTGGAAACTGGCCTGGAAACAGCGGTGAGATAATCCACATTTAGTAGACTCTGGGTCCACCACGATTATCATAGAGCCGCATGCTGCAATAGCTGTAGTTTACGACTGTGGATCGAAACTTCACTTCCATATGGATAGCAGTTCTGAGTCTCACCGGCTGCGTGCGGTCGCGCCACGTGCTCATTTGTGCTAGATAGTGTGCGATAGGATAAATAATCAGAAGTCGAAGAATACTGGGAATACTCGCAGAATTCTTTCGAGATAAGATATTTATCGTGTCGCTAGCTATCTAGCGGGAGCATGCGGAGCGACCGCACGCAGCCGGTAAGGGGCGATCGCGAAGCCCACTTCGGGCTTATTGCGTTCGACCTTGTGCTTGATATTGTCTACTTCGATTCAAAGTGATTCATATGATCATTTGTGAAATTGGGTTGAAGCCGAGAGAGTTTTCATCAAAATCTTCAAGTTCCTTCCGCTTTACTCTGAGTCGTATTCCAGTCATGATTCGTTCGCTCACTATTTTGGTCCTCCTTGCTGCTGCGGCTGTATACGCGGACGACAGAATTGAGAAATGTCTCGACAGATTTAAGTGTGGCAATCTCCCTTACGACAAAATTCAAACGGTATTTTGTCATTCATTATTTAGGTATATTCCTTAATCAACATTCTAAGAACCATTTAAGGTGGTTGAATGTGCACGCCCACATGGAAGAAATCTATTTGCCGTTATCGACTGCATCGGAAAAAGCGCCATTTTGACTCTTGGTATAACTGGGGTAGGTACTATTCGGGAACAAAAAGTGTTCATTATTAGTTGCTAACTTCGTTCAGTGTTTCAGGTGAACCTGCTGGATCTTGTGAATTCCATCTTCTGCGTTCTTGGAATTTAGAAGAACAGAACAAGAGTGAAGATCACTCGGAGCGATTGCCGTTTTATAAAGATACATTTTTCTGAATATGTATGTGTTCTGAGAACAATAATGATCAAACCAAGTTGTATATTGAACATGGGCAAGCAAATCACAACGGGATTCAAGCCACCTGTAGAACGGTTCATTTATGATTTTGACCTCGTGAGTCTACCGTCGTGGTTTAGGGGCTGCGAGAAATAAAGTCAAATTTCTGGCATTTCTATCTCAGACAAATCATCTCTCTGAGCGGGACCGGGGAGCGCCCCATCCATTGTTGTCTCTCCGCTCCGAGCAGAAATTAGCCATCTGCTCAGGCCATAGCAGTCGCTCCCCGGCCGACCGCAGTCCCTTTCGGAGCGATATTCAACCGCACTTGGCACTGCGGTCGCTGTCCGGGCGATTTTCGAAATTTTCCCAACAGGTAACATATCTTCAGTTCCGCCTCTTTTCCAGAGGTGCGTGAATGTCGCGGTCCAAGACAGAGAAAGCCCCGCCCCGGTCCCCTACAAGGGCGTGTCCTTCGCCGAGGTCTGCGGTGAAGAACCACCCCCCTGCGTACCGCGGCGAAAACCGCTCCACCCCCCTCCCCAGCCGTGACGATATCCCCCATCCCCCAGCGGTTAAAATTATGCTGGCCTCCGGAGATGGACTCCAAGTCACCTTCCAGGGCCGGCATTGAGATGCCAAATGAGGGCTCTAGTGAGATATGGGCACCCTTCAGCGGTCTCCCGGATGATAGAAAACGGACCTAGGCTAGAAAACCGTCGGGGAAAATTTCACTGGCTGTATTTCTGGAGACGAAAGAAGACAGAAATTTTTCCGGTGATCCGATATTCCTGCTTGAGTTGTCACAGAAAGCTAAAAGACAAGGAAAACAAACGGAAATCGAGTGTGCAAGGGACGCCGTGATTGCTCGGCTTGGCCTGCACACAGTCCGTGACGTCCTGCACACTTTTTCTGGGGTCCCCAGCATTTTTTACTGCGTCTGGCCGTTTCCAATTTGTCTGTCCGGGCGATGACGTCGTAATTGGAAGGAGCCAGTCCCGCTCCGAGCGATGGTTTGTCTGAGATAGAGTTATCACCTTTGAGCGACGACTAGCTGCAGGCATCCACCAAAGGTGAAACGTGACTGCTGATTACAATGCTCAAACAGGAAAGACAAGCTTGCTCCCTTTCCTAGACCTTGGCAAACCTCGATGTGCAGCGATTGAGGTAAGCAATGGGACAGGTTTCTAGGTACAAGCTCTTCTCACACCAGATGCAGATAGTCGTTTCACTCATTCTGAGGTAGCTAACTAATGATTAGAAGCCTTATCCGTCGGTAAACCTTTCTACTTGACCTAGAATTCCATCAATAATTAGGAGGTAACACTCTAATCCACTTCGCCGTATGTTGAGCCACCAGTTTTTCCTCACCATGATAGCAACATAGCATCTTAGCGTACTCGTCAAACATCGTAAGCAAGAGCGAGTCGAATGTGCACAGAAGTAGTTGCTGGAGTCAATACGCTGTTGAATTTGGCCGTCATCCATAGTCAGTTAAGCCTACTTTTTTCAGTGCTTGGTGAATTTGGTGGGCGATAATCGCCATGTATATACGCATATGCACATATATCCGGATATAGTGTATTTCGACAGGCCTTAGAGAATTGTACTAGTGTTTTCTTTTTTGGCGAAAGTGAAAACATGGCTACAAATACTACAGTGCGTTTCATTTTCATAAGATCTCTCCTAAAAACAGCGCTTCCGTACAAAGGAGAACCCCGATCGAACTTCGGTTATTATTTTCGGATTCTATGTCCAAAATAATGGCGGAGTGCATGTTTGTGGTTTCATGTTCCATTTCGGTGTTTTACAACAACATTTTATCAATCAACACACCTTTTCATAACCATAGGGCCCTGTCAGAGTTTGCTATTTGCCAACAACCCACCGACACCCCCCAACACCCCCTCCTATTGTTAGTATATCTTAGGCTTCCATAGCAAACCACGCAGTATAGCGCCCTAAACTTTAGCTTTCAGGCAGTTACAGGCTTGAAACTGTCGATTTTTGTGTTTTTTGTGCCTTACAAAACGCCGGGAAGATTAGTCTTCGGAAAGTCTGGAAACGGACCTCTTAGTTGTGCTCAGCGCACAAAACCACCACCCCAAGCAAAGTTCTGTGAAGGAACATTTCGCAAACCTTGTAGTGTTCGCACAACTATTTTAGTCTGAAGAATGGACGGAGCTGAGACGGTAGATCACCCCGCTCGAACCGACACCCCGTTCTCCAGTGAGGCCGCCAACTGCGCACGGCCGGCCGCATGGTCCATGCGTCAGATTAAAATGAAAACGGAAACTGATATTCTCGTGAGCAGAGAGACGACGGTTGACGCCGATCGATGACGAAATTTGGAAAAGTGCCAGATTCTACCGTAGTTTTAGTGCGAGTCCGCAACCGCACCATGTCCTTTTAACATTACGGTCAACTGTACTTGAATGTGACATTATTCGTTAGCACTTAAAAGCAGTGTTCAAGAAATATTTCACTTCCGATTTCTCCATGGCTTACGGAAGGTCTAGTGCCCTATATAGCAAGGCATGCTTAAAAAGGACACGAACGACGCGTTTTTGAGGCAAAATAAGCCCTCCCTTGTTTACATAGATTTTTGAGAGCGGAGGAAATGACCGCTATGAAGGATGATGCTCATCAGTGCAATCAAGCTATCAGTTCACATATTAGCACTTCCTTCATCTGATCATTCTTGCTCGCTGATTTTGTGGCTATTTCGATGGCAGTATGTTGAGAACCGAAACGCGTAATCCCCAACCTTCTTCTAAATGACTGCAGAGTTGCATAAGCCTAACTATACTATGACGGTTCTGGTGAACTGAAATGCACATACAGCACAATACTGTTTCAGCGTGGTTAGAGATGTGACAAAATAGTGCTGTAGTGGTGGAGACCCGGGGGGTCGTACTTTGTGCTTGGATTCTTTTATTATATGAAAGGATACAAATGAGGATTTCTGAGGCCCAAAAAAAATTCTTTTTTCCTGATGCAGTAAACGTTCCGAAATTGATGTGAATAAGGGAATTTGACGCGCTGATCACGAATTTGCTGTCGATTTCGCATTTCAATGTCTCGTTAATGAGATATGGCGTGAGGTTGGGTTGGGAGGTCGTGTAGTAGCCCAATTTGAAACGCTTTCCACCCGTTATTTTCAGAATAGCCCTTGATTACCTTTTCAGAATCAATCCGTGGAGTTGCCATCGTCAAGTGAGTTTTCAAACTACACAGAAATCCTCGAATGAATCTCAAAGCCGATTGAAAAAATTCTGATAACAGTTCATCGGGGTTTGGGGGGGAATGAAGTCCGGGAGGTGGTTATAAGTCACGTAAAGGATATTTTCGTGACACCAGCGCACGAAGGCCGATACTCCTGGTGACGCAGGAAGTTGAATCTCCTCCAAGTGATGAGGGTGAAGTTGTTTGGCTGAAGAAAGCATAAAAAACAGTCTCCTTGCTGATTTTTCGGCTATCCCGATGGAAGTATATTGAGAACCGAAAATTTTAATTCCCCAACTTTCCCTAAACGACTGCAGGGTTGCCTAAGACTAGCTACTCTTTGACGGCTTTGGTGAACTGAAATGGACATAGAGCTCATTGCTGTTCTGCAGTGGTTAGAGATGTGACGAAAAAGTGCTGTAGTGTTGGAGATTTACGGGGTCGTACGTTGTGCTTGCATTCTTTCATTATATGAAAGGATTGTGTGGTTTTTTCAAACAACGTCGTCAACGACTGCTCTCAACATATCAGCATAAAGCTCTTCATTCGACAACTCTATGCAACAACAAGCTGAATGTATTCGTATTTCTTCCTCAGAGTCCCAGGATACAGAAGATTGAGTGCACGAGATCCAGGAGGTTCACCTGAATTTTAACGAAAATGGGTTGAGTGAAATACTTCTACTATTCGGACCACCGAGCTCACTTTTCGGGAGAAATTTCGAGAATAATCTTCGAGTTCAACACAGGTTACAGTCCGCGGCAAAGCAAAAAAGCGGTGGCGCGGTATTTTCACTAAGCATACTGTAGATATGGCTAGCTGTGCCATTATTCGCTAGTGGAACAGCTAACGGTTCTTGATGTTATGTTTTTCTGCTTTTTTATGTCTTTCGTGTTATTCCAGCATTAATATTTAGTAGGATCCTTGGGTGTAGTGGTACCGTGCGCGCGGAGATAACACATTTTTAAACGATTCCGGTGCGTTTTCCTTCAATGTTTAAGACAAAAGAAAACAACAGATTGGATTATCCGCTACCTTGCACCATAATTTGCTCAATAGTTCCATAGATAGACAAGAGGGTTACTTAACACTTACCCCAACTATACCAACTGTAAGAAAACCAGTATCCTCGATGCATTTGACAACTCCAAGTAGATCCCTGCCATGTGGTCGGGAGCATTCGACAATCTAGAGAGAAGTTTGCTATTCTCTCGAATATCCTGGTACCTTCGATATGTCTCGAAAACCTGCCTGCTAACGCTCCTACTTAGTTATCGTCAGTCATCGGATGAGGGATCGCCGCAACGCTGCTTGGCAGGAAAAATTGCGCGATCAATAGCCACTCTCCCTTCGTTTTCCCGCGCGCAACTTTTCCCGCCAAGCAGCGTCGCGGCGATCCCTCATCCAGTGACTGACGATACCTGCCGTTGCAGAAAATTGCGCAAGACATATCGTTCATCACTGGATGAGATCGCGCCGCGACGCTGGCGGGAAAAAATTGCGTGCGGGAAAACGAAGGAAGTGGCGCATGGTCAACAATTTTTCCCGCCAAGCAGCGTCGCGGCGATCCCTCATCCAGTGATGGACGATAAAGAGAGCGTGAGCCACTCTCTTTTGTGGCGATAACATTACCTCCCTACAGACTTCATGAACTTTTCAAGATAAAAATCCTCTACCTTCTCAATCTTATCTGCGGAGATTCTCTTGATGTGAAATCTCTCAAGGCACGTTTGGATGTCGTTGTCCGCATACACAGCCAGGGCAGAGAGGAGAATCACAAGGATCACCGAACGCATCATGTCTGTAATGCAGCATTAATTCAGAAAAGAGCTGGCAAGCTGTTCAAAAGCAAAGAAATCTACTCAGTAGTCATAGCAAGTAAGCAGTGGACTGACAAAACTGATAATAAAACCGAAGCTGCTGAGTGAATCCTCCGGACTCTTTTATACTTAGGTTCAGCATGGTGATCTGTTGATCATCTAAATCGCACCACCACCTTCACCACAGAACAAAATTCAAAAGTGCAAAGTGTTTTTGTTCTCAAAGAGGAGCGAGTTTTTCCAAACAATGGAGGTTGTTCGAGAGCTTAATGGAAACTTGGTGTCCGATCACGAATTTGTTATCGACATTTGAGTGCTACCTAAAGGACCATTATTTCGTTCTCAATGAGATTCATTTTAAGTGTGTATTCGAACAAAATAGGGACATGAAGAAAACATTGGAAACATCAGTGATCACCGAAGCCTCATCAGGATGATCATGGATCACTAAAGTTAGCTTCAGATCTAGGATATCCTTAGTGATAGTTTCGTAGGTAGCAGAGTCGAACCCAAGTTTGTTTTCTTCTCAGACTGCATTTTAAGTGTTCATTCTGCCGATCCAGAGTATTTCAGTCTAGGAGAATGCAGCAAGTTCGCCTCCCAGCTAGATATTGAGACAAAAAAACCTCAGTCAGCGAAACACGGTTAACCACCACGCAACACAAAACCAGGTATACTGGATGTGTTCTAGAGTTCTTGCTGCTTCAGACGATCTAACTAATTTACTTGTACCTTCAGCTGGTGGCTGGATAGAAATGATGTCTCCACTTGATAGCTGCGTGGATTTCACAGGAGTTCGTGCGGGCTAAAATGAGCGCTAGCATAAACAAGGGTTATTAGACCGTCGTGACTTCAGATCCTCCTTGATTTGGTCAACTTTCTAGCCTGAAGCCGACCACGAATTGTCGGATGGTGATCACAGCTCTCACTGACGACTTCGATGTGATCACGAAGTGTAATCCCGAGGATTTGACGCAAGCTTGGCATAAAAAACTCCACTTAGGCCAGGTGAGACTTGAGCAGTGTAGAGTCTCTTGTAAAATTTCGTCTAGTGAAGGAGAGGAGCGGGTATGGTAGATCGTAGTGTGCCATACAAAGCCCACTGGCCGGTGGTGTCTCGAGAGGCGCAAGCCCGGCTGCACTTCCATTTGCTAGACTAAACTTAACAAGGAGACCGTAGGTATTCAAGCCATATAATAGTATTCCGATGAGTATTTCTCGATACTGCCGAACTTTGATCCTCTTCGACACGTTGATTCCCTTCCAAGGACACCAGCATAGCGGAGCGATCACAGCAATGCCTGCCCATGCCAGCAGTGTATTTCTCAAGTGTTCGCTACTTTTTTTCTCATGCACGACTAATCCCAATTACTTGAAGTTCTTCACTTGTTGGAGCTCAACTCCTTCGAAGCGCGAAATGGCGACCCCTCTGAGTTTGCCTTGTCCTTGTCTATGAGCAAACCGTACGAGCTCGCAATTTATCCTGTAATAATAATCGAACATTCTGCTATCTATAGACACAGCACTAACACCTGCAGACATCAATTCCGTGACGGATTCGTTGTTGCAACACCGAACATCTCTTTTGTTTCCGGGGCGAGGCATTCACAAAATAGCATCGATCCTAGTAATGAAAAGCATAAAAAAACAGATTACCTTTACGAACTCCGGTGTAGATCGTAGTATTCAGACAGCCTATTTCCAATGCGAGAAGAGCTTGTTGACTGCTATTTCACAGTGGAACCAATATTGGTCATTATAAATGAGTGAATCCGTTCCCAATGGTTTCGGTAGTGTTCTCAATATACCATGCATAATTGTGATAAATTTTTAGGTTTGGGTCCCAGTTCTGCCGATATTAACCTCCTAACCGTTGCTGATGGCTCCGCAGATGAATGCATCCAGAATGAATTACGGCAAGGTCTTAGCTTTACGCTACGGCTTAATGTGTTGCTCTCCAATACCTAAGGCCGGCCATAATATTTTTTTTGTCCACGAGTATCTTGAGAGCTCAGTAAACGAGCACAATCTTCGCGGAAGCATGAGGTACAGTCGTGCGCAAGCCCACATTCTTTAAGTTTTTGGTGAAGAATGATGTTGCCCATTTGAAGCCGCGAGTCCGATTAGCTTTCTCTGGCATAGTTGGAACTCCGTTCTCTTGAGACAAGACTCCCCCTCAAATAGAATTCTGTCGGCTCTATTCGCTGCTAACGAGGAAGAGCTATCGGAAAGTTGCGGTCGATTGGCACACCCTTGCGCTACGTATAAGTTCTAACTACCTTTACGCAAGTCTTACAATCAGTGACCGCTCGCTTGGTGGAAATTACAAGTGAAACTTATCCGATCAATCTTCATAGTTCGAAGACCACTACTGGTACTGTGATGGTCAATCATCACAGAAGAATAACATTGCTTCAGTAGAGAAAGTTGCAGAGATCCCAATCCATGATAGTTTCACTCGTGGGAGCACCAGTGAATGTTATAAACAAATATGTATTTTCAGTTCTCTTTGAATCAGGGTTTCGAACAAGACTGAAATCAAAACACAAAATTCTTTGGTACGAAGTGCACTCTACCTGAAACCAATCTTACAATTAGACCACTACTGCGATTGTGACGTGATCAGTGTTTTTGCTGCATATGGATATTGACGATTGGTATTATAAATGTATATTCGAAAAACATTTAAGTTCAAGTTGAAGCCTATAAAATCGGTCGGGAGAAGCTCTTGTCTATCCTCTCGGTGGTGCCTTCTATTAGAGCTAATTCGATCACTCGCTTTAATGTCTACCAATGCTTAACCTGTTTTACTCTAAACGGTGTTTTAAGCTTATCTGAGCTTCTTTTGAGTCACTCCAAAGTACCAAAGCCCAGTGCCATGTTTTGCCAGCGTTTACACGAATCGCATCAACCCACTCCGCCACCTCAAAGGTTTAACAAAATCAGCCAAGTTTGCACATATGTATGGTAGCAAAGCTTGGCCTAAGGGTGATATTCTCTTATGCGATTAACCTCTTAAATAGCAGCCATGATTTCTGTCTTAAAGGAGTCCGCGGTCCGAATCCAAGTAATAACCCAGAGGAAACTGGCCTTAAAACAGCAGTGAGATAGTCCACATATAGTAGACTCGGGGTCCACCACGATTATCATAGAGCCGCATGCTGCAATAGCTGTAGTTTACGACTGTGGATCGGAACTTCACTTCCATATGGATAGCAGTTCTGAGTCTCACCGGCTGCGTGCGGTCGCGCCACGTGCTCATTTGTGCTAGATAGTGTGCGATAGGATAAATAATCAGAAGTCGAAGAATACTGGGAATAGTCGCAGAACGCTTTCGAGATAAGATATTTATCGTGTCGCTAGCTATCTAGCGGAAGCACGCGGAGCGACTGCACGCAGCCGGTGAGGCGCGATCGCGGAGCCCACTTCGGCCTTATTGCGTTCGGCCTTGTGCTTGATATTGTCTACTTCGATTCAAAGTGATTAAGATGATCATTTATGAAGTTGGGTTGAAGCCTAGAGAGTTTTCATTGAAATCTTTAAGTACCTTCCGCGTTACTCTAAGAGTCGTATTCCAGTCATGATTCGTTCGCTCACTATTTTGGTCCTCCTTGCTGCTGCGGCTGTATACGCGGACGACAGCATTGAGAAATGTCTCGACAGATTTAAGTGTGGCAATCTTTCTTACGACAAAATTCAAACGGTATTTTGTCATTCATTATTTAGGTATATTCCTTAATCAACATTCTAAGAACCATTTAAGGTTGTTGAATGTGCACGCCCACATGGAAGAAATCTATTTGCCGTTATCGACTGCATCGGAAAAAGCGCCATTTTGACTCTTGGTATAACGGGGGTAGGTACTATTGGGGAATAAAAAGTGTTCATTAATAGTTGTGAACTTCGTTCAATGTTTCAGGTGAACCTGCTGGATCTTGTAAATTCCATCTTCTGCGTTCTTGGAATTTAGAAGAACAGAACAAGAGTGAAGATCACTCGGAGCTATTGCTGTTTCATAAAGATACATTTTTTCTGAATATGTATGTGTTCTGAGAACAATAATGATCAAACCAAGTTGTATATTGCACATGAGCAAGCGAATCACAACGGGATTCAAGCCACCTGTAGGACGGTTCATTTATGATTTTGACCTCGTAAGTCTCCAGTCGTGGTTTAGGGGCTGTGAGAGATGAAGTCAACTCTTTGGCATTTCTATCTCAGACAAATCATCGCTCGGAGCGGGACAGGGGAGCGACCCAACCAACGCTGTCTCTCCGCTCCGAGCAAACATTAGCCATCTACTCAGGCCACAGCAGTCGCTCTCCGGGCGACCACAGTCCCGCTCGGAGCGATGTTTAGCCGTACTTGGCACTGCGGTCGCTGTCCGGGCGATTTTCGAAGTTTTCCCAACAGGTAACATTTTCAATTTCGCCTCTTTTCTAGAGGTGCGTGAATGTTGCGGTCTACGACAGAGAAAGGCCCCGCCTCGCTCCGCTACAAGGGCGTGACCTTCGCCGAGATCTGCGGTGAGGAACCACCCCCATGCGGACCGCGGCGAAAACCGCTACACCCCCCCTGAGCCGTGAGGATATCCCCCATCCCCCAGCGGTGAAAATTATGCTGGCCTCCAGGGGCGGCATGCACGTACTCGGCGGGTTAGGTTAGGGTTAGGCAGGGTTTGGAGCGTCGGCGCGTTGATGATAGCAGCGCGAGGGCTAAAAAGGGTGTTAGGCTAGCACTGAAAAATCGTTCCCTCGAAAACCCTACGTAGGAGGTGGGGCAGCCGCTAACCCCGTTGAGACCCCAACTATCGATTATCTCCAGCACTCGCACAGCAATGATCAAACTCGCCGACGCCTCAAACCCTGCCTAACCCCAACCTAACCCGCCGCGTACGTGCATGCCGCCCCAGAAAGGGACGCCAAGTCACCTTCTAGGGCCGGCATCGAGATGCCGTATGAGGACTTGAGTGAGATATGGGCACCCTTCAGTGGTCTCCCTGATGATAGAAAACGGACCTAGGCTAGAAAACCGTCGGCGAAAATTGCACTGGCTTTATTTTTAGAGACGAAAGAAGACAGGAACCTTTCCGGTGATCCGATATTCATGCCTTAAAGGTCACAGGAAGCGAAAATACAAAGAAAACAAACGGAAATCGACTGTGTAAGGGACGCCGTGTTTGCTCGGCTTGGCCTGCACACCTTCCGTGACGTCCTGTACACTTTTTCTGGGGTCCCGCACACCTTTTTACGGCCTCCGACGCACTCCTATTCCGGTCTTGCACATTTTATATGGCTCCTGACGCACTCCATCTTGGGATTCGCACAATTTTTACGGCCTCTGACACACTCCCATTTGGGTCCAGCACTTTGCCTATGGCGTCCGGCGCACTCCCACTGGGGTGCTATTCACTTTATATGGCATCCGGCGCACTGCCACTTGGGTCCCGAATACTTTGTCCGGCTTGCGGCGCACTGCCAATGAAGTTCCGCAGGTTATTATTTAGAGAACAAACAATACTGCGTCTCTCTATCTCTGGAGTTGGCACTGCTGTCGCCCCGAGAGCGACCGAACAGCGGCCGAAACTATTCGCACCGGACAGGGACAGCGGTGCCAGTTCGCTCCTCGGCCGCTGTCCGGGCGATGACGTCATAATTGGAAGGAGCCTGTCCCGCTCCGAGCCATGGTTTGTCTGAGATAGAGCCATCACCTTTGAGCGACGACTAGCTGCTGGCATCGATCAAGGTGAAACGTAACTGCTGATTACAATGCTCAAACAAGAAACACAAGCTCGCTCTCTTTCCCAGACCTTGGCAAACCTCAATTTGCAGCGATTGAGGTAGACAATGGAACAGGTTTCTAGGTGCGAGCTCTTCTCACACCAGATACAGATAGTCGTTTCACTCATCAAATATGCACCCTAAGGTAGCTAACTAACTAACTAGTGACTAGAAATCTTATCCGTCGTTTAACCTTTCTAATTGACCTAGAGTTTCATCAATAACTAGGAGGTGACACTCTAATCCCCTTTGCCGTATGTTGAGCACCAGTTTTTCCTCACTATGATGGAAACATAGCATATTAGCGTACTCGTCAAATGTCGTGTGCAAGAGCGAGTCGAGTTTGCACTAAAGTAGTTGCTGGAGTCAATGCGCTGTTGAATTTGTCCGTCATCCATAGTCAGTTAAGCCTACTTTTTTCAGTGCTTGGTGAATTTCGGAACGATTAGCTCATTAATCGCCATGTATACATGCACATGTACATACAAATATCCAGATATAGTGTATTTCGACAGGCCTTAAAGGCAGCGTTCACGATGATCATCATCGGTGACTTTCCGTAGTGAAATGATAGGCGAGGAAGAACCTAGGCTCCCAGTGTCGAAAGAACGGTAGAAAACGAGCCAGGAGTGACAAAATAACGGCTG
The DNA here is from genome assembly GCA_029168955.1 of Aplectana chamaeleonis. Taxonomy (NCBI): domain Eukaryota; kingdom Metazoa; phylum Nematoda; class Chromadorea; order Rhabditida; family Cosmocercidae; genus Aplectana; species Aplectana chamaeleonis. The sequence continues at coordinate 61,656 of JAPDOI010000514.1, forward strand.
CAAACAAGCGTTTTAGTGCCCCAGACACGCCTGGTGCCCAGATCCGCCCCCTTGGAATGAACAAATGAAGTCTCAGATTACAGGAATGATCAAGTCAAGGAAGTGCTGATAAGTGAGCTAATTGCTTAATTAGACTGATAGGTACAAAACCCGCTCTAAGTTTTGTAAAAACGGGGAGCATCTGGCAAGTTTGGCAAAAAAGCGTCCGATGAGTGTAACTTTTTTGAATGAAGACGTTGTTGAAATCTGGAAACTTTATCATATGCACAGATCAAGTTGCTACCTAACTATGTGACTTATGTGCCATAATTTTCTAAAATCGCTCTGTTCTCGAGGGAAAAAGGTTTTGCAATCGTTTTTCAAAAACGTCGCTCGCGGCGAAGTGCATCGAAACTTTCGGCAGTATTTTTACAAGTAATGGAAGAGCAAACTGTATGCTTTTTTCATAAATTAGCTTCAGGTGAGGGTTTATAGTGGTTGAATTTTTGAAATCCGTTTAGGAGTCCAGGGTTTTCGCAAAAACACGGATTTTCAGGTAGTTTTCAAGCGTGTTTAATGAAGGATTTCAAAAATTCAACTAACACTAACCTTGAGACTCTTCTACCTGCAAATAATTTGTGAAGGAAGCATACAGATTGCTCTTCCATTACTTGTACAAATACTGCTCAAAGTTTCGCCGCACTTCGCCGCGCGCGACGTTTTTGAAAAACGATTGCAGAAAATATTTCCCTGAAAAACAAGGCGGTTTTAGGAAACTGCGGCCTAAAGGTCACATAATTAGGAAGCCATTTGATCTGTGAATATGATAGCGTTTTCAGAATTCTAAAAAGTCTTCATTCAGAAAAGTTACATGCATCGGACGCTTTTTTTTGCCAAGTTTGCCAGATGCTTTCCGTTTTTACAAAACTTAGCGCGGGTATTGTATCATCCTTCTAGCGGGCAATTCCTCCGCGCTCAAAAATCAACGTAAACAAAGGAGGACATATCTTGGCTCAAAAACGCGACTTTCGCGTCCTTTTCAAGCTTGCTTCGCTGTATAGTGCGCCAGACCTTCTGTAAACCGCGGAGATATTGGAAGTGAGACTTATCCTGAACACTGCCTTTGAAAAATTGTGCTAGTGTTTTCTTTTTTGGCGAAAGTGAAAACAGGGCCACAAATACTACAGTGCGTTTCATATTCATAAGATCTTTACTAAAAACAGCGTCTTCGTACAAAGGAGAACCCCGATCAAACTTTGATTATTATTTTCGGATTCTATGTCCAAAATATTGGCGGAGTACATGTTTGTGGTTTTATATTCCAATTCTGTGTTCCACAACAACATTTTATCAATCAACACACCTTTTCATAACCATAAGACCCCTGTCAAAGTTGGTGCTATTGCCATCTGTAATCCACCGAAACTCCCCAGCACCCCCAACACCCCCAACACCCCCAGCACCTCCAACACCCCTTAACTCCTCAAACACCCCCTAACACCCCCCAACACCCCATCCCAATACTCCCCAACACCCACCCGTTCGATACGCATGAATAGAATGATGGGGTGAGGTTGAGAAAATCCTTCGGTGATCCGACTAGAGCTCACCGGAAGTGATGACGATGATTACGTGGCCAACAGGATTGCACCTGTTCAGAGAAATAGTGAAGGAGAGTAAAATGAAAGAAACGGAGGTAGCAGTAAGGTTAGCTTTCTAGTGATAAGCAAGGTTTGTCATCGACCCGCCTACTCGGCTTTTTTCTCATCCTATTCTGAGAATAGTATTCTCCAGTGAGGCCGCCAACCGCGCCCGGCCAGCTGCCTCGTCCATGCGTCAGACTAAAATGAAAACGGAAACCATACAGAGTGGTGGCGTTTTAGACTTTTACGAATTGTTCATCAACCGCTTATTTTAACAATTCTGGGGTTTTTAGAGCGTTCGAATTTTTTTGCGGATTTGACGTGAAACCTTCTCATGGAGGTTTCTGGTGTGCTTATCAGGAATTGGAGTTTTGTTTGTACGTTTTCCAAAGTTATTGACCAAAAAACGTTCAAAATTTCTATCAGGGAAATTTTGAGGGCAAACCGCGGCTTTTGACGATTTTCCGAACGATTCAATAGAAATGGCTCAAAATGTTTATCGGGGGGATGTTCGGAGTGCTAAGCACGAATCTGAAGTTCGCTCATTGATTTTCGACAAACCACGGTATATTACTGTGGGTATACGGTAGTTCGGTCAAAGTCCCAGATGTCACGCAAAATTCCTATGAGGGGTTTATTCGGGTGCTGAATATGATTTTAATTTCCACTTGTCCGTATTCCAAATGCTAAGGTAGGTTTTGTCCCTCAAATGACATTGTACCGACCTTAGTCTAAAGAAAATCCAAGAATTTTGAAAAAATGGACCCCGAATTCGATTTCGGCTGCCTAATTAAACCGTTTATACAAGTTTTGGGCAGAATCCGAAAAACTTTTTGAAACGTCCAGCAGAATGCCTTAAGGCTTGCCCTTTTCGTGAAGTTTGGATAACGCTTATAACTTAACTTCTTGGAACCTGCAGCTCGGGGCGGGTTACTGCGCAGTTTTACTATTGAGGCAAAGATACTAACAATACTAGTCGTTTTCGCTGATGCGTTTACCGCTAAAAACACTCCCCTTGTTAGACCTGGCTTTTTTACTTGCCAAGATGGGATACTCGAGAATGTGAAAGGTGCTTCAAATATCGGAAATAGCTTGCATATTCCGAAACCAACTGTTTCGTTACCTGCAACGAGAGACTCTTGTTTTAGTCGATTTCTTACAAGATCATCGGCAATAGTAATTTTTTTCTATCCATCTTCCATATCATTTCGCATCATTGTTGTTCTTTTTCATATACCAGGTTGTCCAATAATTCTTGTCCGAAGATCGTGCTCTGCTGCTGGTGGGACACCAAGGGCATGCTGTACTTCGAGCCGCTCCCGCGAGGCAGGACGGTCACCGCCTCCATTTACACCGATCAGCTCGAGAAACTAGCCGCCGCCATCCGAGAAAAGCGTCCCCGACGGGCCTCGGTCCACCTGCTGCACGACAACGCGCGCCCCCATGTGGCGGAGGAGACCCAGCAGAAGTTGGCGACGCTCGACTGGGAGACGGTTGTCCATCCGCCGTATTCCCCGGACCTCGCCCCCTCCGACTACCACTTGTTCCGCCCGCTGAAGCGCCATTTGGCCGGAAGAAAATTCACCAACTACGACAACCTCAAATCCGACATCGCGGACTTCTTCGAGTCGCAGCCCCCGGAGTTCTGGGCGAAAGGCATCGGCGACCTGCCTGGTACTTGAATTTTCCTTCTTTTATATCCTCTGTAAAATGTCATGATTCTCACGATTCGTGGCGCGAGCGGGCGCGTGATGCTGCTCCCTCCGTCTGTCATGCGCTATCTCGCTGTCTCTAACCTCCGCTCCGCACCAGCTCGCGTAGAAACCACGATATATTCGCAGTTTTACAACTTGTATGTGTAGAACATTTACTAAAATTGAATTTGACTAAATCGTTACATTCGGAAAAGTGATTTTGTGAAATAAACGGAGAAAAAAAGCAAATATATAAAAAAGACCCAGATATGAAGTAAACGTCATAATAACTGTAAATATAGAGGCAGTGCTGTAGTGGAATGGAAATCGAAATCGACTTCTGAGAAAGAAAGAGTTGATCGTTAGAGATCGCTGTGTTGACCTACAATCTCACGATCAAATGAAGTTCATTTTTTTCAAGTGATTTGGGGAGAAGGAAAGGTAGACCGATGAAAGTAGAAAAATAATTCTTCCAATAACCGTATAGCATAATCCGTCAACTTCTCCTCAGTTTTACTGTATCAATTGCTAATTAATTACTTGTACGATGACTGACAGCAAATTGTGCCAGATGGCTGACGGACGGCCTCTTTTGACGGATTTCGAGACATTTGACCGTATTTATCTTCACAAAAAGGCGTGTCCAACTCAACGAACTCTCCCTACGCTCTCAGGTGTACCCAGAAAATCATTCTAACCGAAAAAAAAGTGAGTGGTTTTCAGCGCGTACGATGCCTTTTAGCCGGTAGTGGAAGGGCGGGTCACCACAGCAAAATGTTGCGCCGAGCGAAGTTCAGTGTTTCAACCCGGATATCATACCATATACAATCAGAGTCACCTAATTTATCTGGGTTGAAATCACTTCTATAGAAAAACACCGACATAGCACTTACTCCCACCACCTGAGAGCCTTTCCTATTCTAAGGTTGAATCCTCCAAACTTTGTAGACATCTGGCTAGGTTACGCCGAGTAAAGAATTTTGCTGGTGTTCTTGTAGACACCGATGGACTTAGCTGACGCCCCTGTTGCCCTGGCGTAGCCTGCTTCCAGGATAGGAAACGATCCTATGGAAACGTTCTGCGACAATGTTGCCAGAAAAAAATAATGCTCATTATCATCAGTTTTCTTCGGTTTTCGGAGATGCCTCTTCCCCACCTCGGTATCGCTGAGGAACGTGAAAGACCGATGGAGTTCAAAAATTAATCTTTGGCACGATTTAACACAACGGAAATCGATTTAAAATTAGTGATTTTATGATTATGAAACACTGTGTTAATCGATAAAATGTTTTTATGAAACTACAAATCGAGGTATCTGTCCACAAACAAGTATGGTTCGTATCATATCTCAGGGAAGCTATCAAAACAGCGTTGCAGCTACCCCCCCTCCTCCAGATATTGACGATGCTCCGCCATTATTTTACTCGTAGAATCCGAAAATAATATCCAAATTGGGTAAAAGTTCCCATTGACACAGAAGCGCTGTTTTAGGGGGGGGGGGTTTACGGTTATGACGCGCACTGTACTAGAAGTCGAAAAAGGACCGGCTCGCGCCGGAACAATGAGCAAGCCTTCTGCATAGTCATGACAAGACGTGCGTAACTGGTTTACAAACATCTCTCTCTGATGCTCCGCTGGTTCATCTTCTTTTCCAGGCTGTGAACCACATTCATTTCAAGTTCTCTCGTAAAGATCAACAAGCTCCAGTGTAGAAGGCATTCTCTTCAAGGCAACGACCTGCTAAAAATGTTCTTCAAACTCGTTGCATGTCGTTACAGGACTCCTCCAAAGGCATTGCTTTCGCGAGAACCACTCACCGCTTTTGGGTTCGAATCATCCTGAAATGACGAAGAAATCGAGAAAAACGCTCCAGAAGGCTGCGAAATCCTATGCTCTCACCTCACCTCTTTACTCTCACTGGATTTGTTTGTTGTGGCAATAAAATCTTTTGTGGACCCGTCTTTTGCAATTCGCTACTCTCTGTTGCTCTGTTCTTTCCTTCGGACCCTAGCTAATACTGTTCTGCCTCAGATAGTTTTCCATTTTTTATTAACCCTATTTTTCACCGGTGACAACCACCGTGAACATGTTCATCCTATCGGACAACTAGTCCAGGCCAGAGATTAATGTCACTGAAATAAAACGCTTGAAGCTCCGTCCATAGCAGACGTCCTATGATCAAGTGACCGGAAAGTGACGCTGGAGGTTTGCATTTTCAGCATTTGTGATTGATCTGACTCCAGTGATTGCCCAGCGACCACTGCAGCCGGCCAGTCGCTGACGGTGGAAGCATAGTGACCGTAACGGCTGTCACTAACATTATCGATACCATCGTAAACCTCGTGCCATCCTCGAACACGTTACTTGCGCCAGCCGTCGAGCGTCATGCGGCAGCGTTTCGGCGCTTACGCATGATTCTCCGACGCCTTTACGCTTTGCCGCTGGTCGTCTGCTATGGACGGAGCCTTAGTGCGTTCCAAGCCGCTTCTTCCTAATTTTGGTAACATTTGGTGGCTAACGCATAGTTTTGTGTAGAAAACTCGGGAACCAAAATAATCGTGAACACTGCCTTTGAATGAACCTTGAGTGGACTATGAGTCACACTAAGGTCCTCGCTGTGGTTGAGCAGGAGGCGCGGGAGGGGGGTCGGGGCTTTGGGAATGGAATTACATTCATACTCACCTCTTCGCACGCGCGACCGCTCTGGCGGAGAGGGAGGTTAGGAGTATAAATAGCCTCACAGACTTGGAGACAAAAGCATTTTTCGATGTAAGAAACTCGGAAACGAAAGAATCGTGAGCACCGCCTTCAAAGTGCACACAATCTAGCCCTGCCAGCCCTCAAACGTCTCGGCTTCTCATCGCTCGCAAAGTTGAAGGATCAGTGTTGGTTGATAATTAGGGCAGGCCCGAATTACCATTCTTACTTCAATCATGGAAACGAGAAATGTGAAAATTTATTATACATCAATATACAACTGAGATTAAGTTCAAACACTCGTTTTGAAAGTCACATGATTCGGGTACGAAAGACAATTTTGTTCGTTGTCCATATTGCGAACGTATACTCAGGAGTGCCTAGAGAAATGAAAAGAGGGTCGTCACAAATAACGAATCTAACTCACACATATCTGTACAAAGCCAGTAAACGGTGAGGAGTTGAGTTGTTTTGAAACGCAAAGTTTCAAACGCAACCCGCCGGACAGCCTAATCTCTCCTTCGTTTGCGGGATAATGCTCTTCAAAGCTGAACAAGGAGATGGAAGCCATGCAAGCGGAATTGTCATTAGCGCTCAAAGGCACATTGCACTCAAAAGATCACTTTTCATATTTTTCACTCAAGAGAGTCACGTGCCGATCTCAACGCTGACATCAGAATCGTTTGAAACCCCTTACAGACGAAGATATGGTCTCTCAAAAATGCCTAAGTTTGAGTTTCGAAGTTGTTGTGGACAAGTTTTCCGAGGTCTACATTCCCAGTCAATCGCTGCTCAGGCATAGCAGCGAACCTAAATGAAGAGAGAGGTTGAGAAGGAGGGGAAGAACTAGTTTGTTGGTTCAAACCCATTGCACATTTAGTCTGAGCTGACCTTGGAAGATGGTCAGGGGTGCGTGCCAAAGTGGCTTCGTGCAGTGGGCATTAGAGTGTTGGACCGAATAATATCGATTCTTTCAAATAAATCTAATTTTCTCTTCATCTTCGGAATAGTTTCCATAGGATTCCGTCCCTTCATTTAAATGCCAAGCTTAATTGTGTTTTTATTCGAATTTTCGAATAATCGAATAAATTGTAATAGCGCTTCTGTGATTGGATAGAATTTTACTTTTTCATAAACTGTAGTAACCTTGCCCCTTACGTAATGTTTGAAACCAAGGGCAGTTAAAACCTTAACGGCTCTGAGGAAATATAAGAATTAATCGGAAAATCGAAATTATTGGCTCCAACACTTTAGTGAACATGCCAGAGTGGCCCCTTCCTATATCTCCCTATTTCAAAGGAAATGAGAGCCCACACCTGGCAAGTGTTATACAGGGAAGATCGACTTCCCAATCCCTAAGGTTGGACTAAGACAATCGTTCCCCTCATGGCGCCACCACGGGCTAGGTTTCTTCTCCTTACTTTCAAATTCAAAAGCGTCTAGATGGATCGATGAAAATTAATCGGAACTTCGGTTTTCTTTTTCTTCTACATCCTCCTCTTCATTCCGATTCGATCTACTGCAGCGACTTCGAATGAGGAGAATTGCAGGCCCAAGACAACTCGTCCACGAAATTTTCGCGCTAGAATCATAGGAATATTCCTGGAGCCATAACTCCGTTTCAGGGGAACTTTGAACGGTTCCAGAGACACCATTGTGATCAGCGAGTAATTATCTCGTAAAAGAGCACAAACCCCGAAAAGTACTTCTTTTGGTGTTCTGTGCCTTTAGTGGCCCTTCCTTCGTGTCCCAAAACAATGCGCCTAATGTTTTCTCTCTCAATCTCTCCTGAGAGAAAAGATTTACAAGATGCATTGCGGACTTGAGCGCCTACGCTGTTTTCTTTTCTCTCATCTATTTTCTAATGTCACATTAGATTTGTTCAGATCCTCAATGCACCCTGTAATTAAAAGTGTACATACACAAACAATGAGTAATGCATACATGAAGAAATACCTAAACAAACAATTGCCGCGTATCCAAAGCTGTTGAAAGACAGCGATAATGCAAATAGGTAAAGCTTCTAGACTCACGAGGACTGCAGTCACTGGGGAGCTCGCTAGCCGTGCGCAAAGTTGAGTGAATGAAAGTAGTTAGGATTCTTTGAAAATTAGGGCCGGGCAGAGTGAAGGATGGAGCCGTCACTACTGCAGTATCACAATGCTTGATACCCCTCTAAGAACTTTCGAATTTTCTCGCACGTAACGTTGAGACAACTGACAGCTAACTACACCCGACTGTTTTCCTTATATGAAGACTGTATTGTTGTGAAGATGGGAAACTTTACGCTTACTCTTTCCTAATCGGGGCTTTGCTATGGAAGCACCGCTTTTCTGTGATGCTGCCAATGTTTCCTCGTGTTTCGGAGGGTTTACGAAGCCACCGACTTTTAGAGTAGAAGACTCTTTATACATAGGAGAAAGCTGCGGCGAACGCATTCTATAGAGTAGATCATCAATAGTTAATATTTCTTCTGGGCCCATATGGTGGAAAGTGATCAAATCAGAGGCAATCCATCCTCGTCCCTAAAAACGGAAAGGAATATGAATTTTTATACGTTCGCCTAAGAATTGAGGCTTTTTGAAACAATTTTTTTCCATGCTTCTTCCGTGATGGATTGATAGATGGTGCAAGAGACTTTAGGTACTCACTTCTGAAACTTTCAGAATAACTTTGGTGTCAAAATTATGAGCCTCCACAGTTGAGCAGCTTTCGACGACCTTTTCGGGTAGACTTCCAACGGAAACGGATTTTCTTGATATCAAAATGCCATAATGAGTTTTCAACTATGGCGGATCGAGTAGCGCTATTAGATTTTAAATTTCCCGCCCAGTTTCCACTAATTTTTTCAAAAGTTTTTTGTCGCTTTTTTTGATAAATACAAAAAATCAAAAAAATTGAATCAATCGCATCTTTTTTCGATTGAAAGCTCTTCTTTAGAGCTCTTTTGGAAAAACCCGTGTGCAAGTAGCAGCTCCAACATTAACTTAAACGACTACGGCGCATCTTTTAAGCATGGTCGTAATCTGCAGGAATAATCCTAAAAGAAGGAAATATGAAATTCGGTAGGAAGAGAAATATACAAATCCAATAACGTCGATTCATTATAGCTGATAACCTATAGTAGGATTTTGACCACAGCAAAATACGTTCCCTTAGAGATCTACTCAGAGGAGCCGTTGAAAGTTCCTAGTTTTTTGAACTGATGATTTTCGAGCGACGCTTTTTCGAAAATTCTAGGTCTATCGATTTCTTTCGATTCGTAACGAAAAATGATGGAGAAAACTTCTTGCTCAAAACGGTATCCAATGCTTGGCGAACGGTCTCAAAGGACACAAAAAATCGATTCAATTACAGAATTATTTCGATCGATTAATATAGAAAGAAGTCAACACTTGTATATAACCCACCTTTATCTGAGGATAGTAGTGCCACTCATCAGCAATTGCACCGTTGAACATATCGTTAGGCCGGTAGGTGTGGAACCGATGCTGCCCTTGACTGTTTCTCGTATCATGAGGGAAAATTTCAATGTTTTCCAAGCATCTGAAAATTCGGAGGATGTAATTTCATAATAATTTTATAATAATAATTTTTTATAATACTTTCGTGCAAAACCATCCGGTCAGCCTAAGACGTAACTCCAATGTTCTCATTTTAGGATATCCACGCCTCCTACAGTGCGTATAGAAGCACCCTCTAATATGTCGTTATCCGATCTGTATGTGATCGGTTGCTAAAGATAATATCACCATCAAACTCGTCGCTCTCGAAAACCCTACTGTTCAACATTTTAGTGATATACTGTGCTTCTCTGGACCAAATTCCGGTCCGCAATTGCGTCTCGACACGCTTTGCAGCCGCGCGTTTTCTAATCGGAAGAGAGTTTCCAGCGTCGTAGCCGCCGATCCATTGACTCTAGGTGGGTTTTAGAAACTAGAAACTAAAAAATGGAGAAAACTGTATAAAAAAGTCACATCGAGTCGGCTTTGGCGCTGGAAACTCGACGGATTCGTGCTCGTGCGACCGCAAAGCGTGTCGAGACGCAATGGCGGACCGGATCAACTTCTCATGAGCAAGTTCCCATTTCAAAGGTTCAGTAAATAGGTGTAATTGGTTGTAGCATATATTACAAATGCCCCGTGGTGCCTGTCTCTCGGAGAGTGAGCAAGCACAAATACACGCCCTGAATATCGCAGAAGTGAGCAACCGGAAGATCGTCAATATACTCGGGCGTTCATCGAGAGTTTTCGACTGGCATCTGCGTGACCTTGATTCCAAATGGGAACAGGCGAAGTCCGGAAGGCCAAAGAAGCTGTCTGCCCCAGATGTTCGACGTGTTGTTTCCAACTCGACTCTAACGACCACTGAAGTGGGAGCTGAATTGCCGACTTCTGTCTCAGAAACGACTGTTTGGAGGACCATTCGTTAAAGTAGAAACATCGCATAGCATCGTTTCCGAACAGCACCAAGCCTCACTAGCATTCACAAGGCAGCACGGGTACAGTTTGTTAAGAGGAACGTGGCGACGGACTGGTCCAACGGTAATAGAAGTTTTTCCAGGTCACACTGAAGCAATTTTCGTGAGCACTGGTGTATAGGTGACATTTTCTGACGAACAGAAGTTCAACTTGAATGATCCCGATGGATATGCCTATTACTAGAGGGACCTTCGAAAGGAACCCATGTTCTTCAGCAAGCGAGACTTAGCAAGCGGTACTGTCATGGTTAGGGGAGCTTTCCGCAGTGACAGCGTTTTTGAGATTGCGTTCGCTTCCACTCATACAGACTCCGCTGAGTACCAGCTCATGCTCAGATGCCACCTCTTGCTTTCTTCACGCAGAAGGATAGAGGAAGCTTGTTTTCCGACAAGCCGTCAGTCCACTTGAGTCGGTCGAGAAAGGCGTGGTTTGAGAAGAGCAAGGTCAAACGAATGGACTGACCTGCATGTTTTCCCAATCTTAATTCCATGGAGTGTCTGGGTATGCTGGTACGTGGCATTTATGGTTAAGCCCAAACGTACGCAAACGCTGAAAATCTCAAAGCCGCAATCATCCGTTCCTGGTGCCGCTTGGACGTTCAGGTCTTGCGGAGGCTGCTGGATTCGATGCCAAATCGCGTCTAGGAAGTGTTTTCTAAGCATGGAGGGTCTATATGATACTAAACTTTCATTGTCTGTTGTTTTTGTTAACAAATTTGCTGCAAATCGTAAGTGCGTCTATACTTTTGAAACGCTGTTTCTTAGGGTTTAAGAGCAAAAGTAACTAATGTTTTTACTTGAGGCTCTGAAATGTTGTAGATTAACGTTTTCAGGCACGGCGAGTTTAGTGGTTATGATATCTTTTGCAACCGATCACATTAGGATCGGATAATGAAGGATGAGAGGGTGCGTCTATACTTTTGAAACGCACTTCAAGATAAGGAAGTGGTTTCATGAGCCTTCCTGTGTATGATATCACGCCAACACGAAACTGATAAAACCGTTCGCCTCCTGCTACGACATACCACTCAGTATGAGCTTACTGTGGGTTATGTACGGAGACTACTCCGAAAGATTTACGAACTGACTTCCACTTTGAGTGTACAGTTTGGTCCGTTGCTTGCCTGGTCAACTGAAAACATTCAACTTTCACCCGCCGTTTGCGCGGGCGGTTTAAATCCCTCCGGCGGCTGACGGCATTGTACGCTGATCAACTGCCCTCTTCTCTCGGCCTGAATCGATAAGCGGGCCGGCGCCAGGACTGTGCGTATCTGAATTTTATAATTTCGTCAATCGTAAATCGTGAATCGTAATTTACAAAATTCTCCATAATTCTTAAGTCGTAATTAGTAATTTGTAACTGATGATGAGTAACAAGCCCACACATAGCCAGCCCAAACCTCATTCATTTGTGAACTCCGTCTAAAAGCGACTGCCCCCCTCCCACGCGATAAGCGCATGTGCCGAACCTCTGCCGCGAAAGCAATTTTTGAATTTGGGATTCGATTAGCAGGAATACTTGACAAATGATTGATAATAGCCCAATCAGCTGTTTGCAAACAGGCGAAGGCTCATCCAAAATAATTCCATCGCGATGGCCGCTCCACACGCAAGCCGACCGAGTGGGTGGACGGTCCTACTCGAACAGAACTTATAAACACTTCAGCACTTCAGTGATGAGATGTTTCTGCAATAAAAGCGGCTTGAGGTTGAGCTGACCTTCTTGTGATAGAAACGAGCCAAACCTGTGCAACGTACTTCCCCAACTTTTAAATGCGAGAACATAGGGAATCATCGCTTTACCAAACATAGTTCGATGGAAAACAAGAAGTGCGAAACTGTGAATATAAATATCGCGGTATGATATTTTTATGCTCAACCTTTCGGAAAAAATGCTGTCGAGATGTCGTACGTTCGTGCCATGGCAGTAAGGATTGAAGAAGATCGCTTCCGTGCACACCGACGTCATCCCCTCGATGAAGAGCGTTTTTGTCATGGGAGAGATGGCCGCAGCTATCCTTCGGATTCTCCCGCGAAGGGCCGGCGTGGAAAGGAATACTGACTCACTTAGAAGAACCCATGTGCCACGTGCGGCAAGGTTGTCACATGTAGGAAAACAAGCGTCCAGTGCTTCTGATGCCAAAGGTGGGTGCATCTCTCCTGTTCGGGTCTCAGCTCTGTGAGACATCATAACTCTCAACCCTTAATGGAAGGATACTTGGTTACGGTGGCTATTTCAAACGAAATATGCATCTAAAAAACTGATTTTTGACACAGAACTCGATTCTGCCCTCTATATTTGTAAACCTTTACTCAGAGCGGAGTTATAAGCGTTCCTCACCATAAACATGAATTAGTTGGTGTGGAGGCAGCGGTCCGAGAAGCGAAGCTTCGTTAGAAATATGAACAGCCGAAAGGTAGAGGGGAACCTATGATTTCCTCCTTCTGCATATACAGTCTTCGGCAACGGGAAAAGGCGACTGTGCGGTTGCGTATTTCCACTACCTAGAGAACATCGCATGGCCTACCCCACCATTTAAAAGATGATGGATGTTTTCTGGTCAATTCTGGTCCGCTGTCTCCAAGGCTGACATCGGATTTTGCAACGGACACCTCCGAACGAAGTTATAAGCGTTTTTGAAGCTTTGTGAAAAGGTAAGGGAAGCCATCAGTCAATTTTTGGGGCGTTTGAGAAAAAAAAATTCGGATTTGGCTCAAAACCTTCAACTGGGGGTTATTCAGGGCGCTGGACGCGAATATGGGGTCTATTTGACGCTGTACTCATGGTAACTGTAGGTTACGAAAGGCAGAATGCCTTCTAACTTTCTTTACCTATCCTAAAAATTCGAAAATTAAAAAATGAACCTGAAATTCGCGTTCGGCGTCCCAAATAACACCCACAGATAAATTTTGGGCCAAATCTGAGCCTTTGACTAAGCTACCCTAACGTAATCTATCAAAAATCGGTAAACGGATAGCAGATTCGTGTTAAGCACTGCAAATAACCCCTAGAGCAACAATTTGAGCCATATCTATCCAAGCACTTCTGAAATCGGCAAATTTGCCATCAAATTCTCCCATGCATCATTGTGGAGCTCGGCTCTATCGGCCCCACTCGTTTTTTTGGAGTAAGGAAAGGTTGGAACCCAATAATAAGCTTGGACCGGTTACTGTGAGCAGCGGGGCGTTCGCTCATACCTGAATCTCGTTAACAACAACAATTTTTCGCTATGACCGACCCCTCTGCTGCAGATTACGCTTGGCAGGAAACGGTGAAGAATTCTACAAAAAATTCAAAGTGGAAAGAATAGTGAAGCATTATGAGTATGAAAGAAGTGGAAATCCATCAATACTTTGAAACACCAATTCTCATTGTTCTCTCAATCCCTAATTCTAGAATTTCGGGACGAAGTTTCGTAAATCGTAACTCGTAATTCGTGATTACGCACAGTCCTGGCCGGCGCACGCGACCGACGCGGGTGAGATTCATAAGGTGCGTCCGAATGAGAATGGCGGCCCATGCGGTCGGCGTGCATGGCAGGCGGCAGGAGCGTTCGCCGCTCTCGGACGAGCATGCGAAAAGTCCTCACCGCCATCGACTACGAACGGGGCCGGTACCGGCTGGCAGCAAGCACTGCGCCGATCAATCAGCTCAGCAGACGGGGGGAAAGGGGACGGCCGTCGCTGAAATCCAACACTCGTCCAAGGGCGGCACATGCGACGGCTGCCTGCCAAGCACGCCGGCCGCGTGGGCCGCCATTCTCATTCGGGCACACTTTATGTTTTTTTGAAGAGGCAAGCCACAGACCTAACTAAATACGTAGGAGTTTTGAGTGTATGCGGCAGCCAAACCTTTTTCGATTTTTTGGAGTTAGGTGATCAAATGAGGTACACGATACAGTACCTGTTTATGATTCTTGGGTTTTGGGCTGAACTATGCAAGTACCTTTTTCTATGCCCTTCTGTAATAACTCTGTTCACAATGGTGCATTTGAGAGCCTGAAGGGGTATTTGGATTGCGAAAGGAGAGCTCTTTCTCAGAATGTGCTACATGCTCACTTTTGTACAAGAATGGGTTCATAAACTCTCGTTCATTTCAAGTAAGCTCCTGTTTTCGATTATCACAGCGCAGGGCGTTGACTTTTCTTTGAAAACTCCTTCTCGCTAGTTGTATTTCATCCACGCCCACCGCTCAGCTGCAAGTGATAATCGAAATCCGCAGGTCACTGAGGGTTTGCCACTACTCCCAGCAACAAGATGCCACGTTTATCATCAACATTGACTCTGAAGAACTAGGATCACTCTGAAGTAATTTATAGGCGTTTTCAAAGCCTCGCGACAAGGTATCAGGCAAATTTTGGGGTGTTTTGAAACAACTCTCCTGATTCTACTCAAAACTTGTTTGTAGGGGTAATCTAGGGTGCTAGAAACTAATCTGGGGTCCGATTTTCGAAATTCTGTGATTTATTGTAGGTTACGGTAGATATCATGTCATATAGGGGGCAAAACACCTTGGCCAGTAGCAATCCCCCCGGAAGGTGGCAGCTACCGGCTGTCACTGCGTGGTGGCTGGGTCAATCGGCTATCAATATGAGGGGCCGGCATAGGAATGCACAGGCGGCGCTCAAGTTGATGACCATTGCAGTCAGTCACCTGGGAGCAGTGAGCGTTCAATAGTGAGGTGGCTGACTGCAAGGAACAGGTGGTGACTTCTCTCACCGCCGCAGAGGAAAGAGAAATAGCGCGCGGAGCTAAGAGCAGCTGGGTCGATACCGCGGTCATGGGGTCGAGCACGTCCAATGGTGCTGACTTTTTGAAGCAAGAGCGCTCCAAGAAAGGACAGTGGAGCGCCTGCGAACCGACTAGTCCGTTGTCCACTTATCAACCCAGCAGAGCACGGCGGCCTATCACGTTGTGTAGGGGGGCAAGGAAAATTTGCACCCGCCGGCTGGCGGCCATCCAGCTCCGCTGCCAGCTGATAGGAATGACAGGCGAAACGTTTGAAGGTTATATTGATGTTTCAATGATTCTTGGAGAAGATTAGTGGGAGATTGAC
The DNA here is from genome assembly GCA_029168955.1 of Aplectana chamaeleonis. Taxonomy (NCBI): domain Eukaryota; kingdom Metazoa; phylum Nematoda; class Chromadorea; order Rhabditida; family Cosmocercidae; genus Aplectana; species Aplectana chamaeleonis. The sequence goes on from JAPDOI010000514.1 coordinate 77,205, forward strand.
GTCAAATTGTACGTAGCTGTCATGAATTTTTTCTTAATAGATTTCACGTGCTTTAGTCCTATGCTAAGCCCAACTTCCAATTCCTAGAAGTTGCTGTGCCCATATTCAACCATTTTTAGATTTTTTTCTGATAATCGCTCACCACAAGTAAAATCAGATTTTCTTAGAGAGCCATCTAAGAATGATGGCTGAAAAACGGTTTCGTTCTTCAGAAATGGCATGAAACTTACGTGATCCGCCTGTAGTACAGTACCCGTGCTAAGTTTTGTAAAAACGGGGAGCATCTGGCAAACTTGGCAAAAAAGCGTCCGATGCATGTAACTTTTTTGAATGAAGACTTTTTTAAATTCTGAAAACGCCATCATATTCACAGATCAAATTCCTACCTAATTATGTGACTTGTGTGCCGAAGTGCCCCAGAATCGCTTTGTTTTTTAAGGAGATATTTTTTGCAATCGTTTTGCAAAAACGTCGCGCGCGGCGAATGCGGCGAAACTTCGAGCAGTATTTGTACAAGTAATGGAAGAGAAATCTGTATGCTCCCTGAATAAATTAGGTGCAGGTGAGAGAATCTCAAGGTTTGTGTTGGTTGAGTTTTTGAAATCCTTTATTAAACACGCTTGAGAACTACCTGAAAAGTCGGAGTTTTGTTGCAAAACCCTGGACTCTTAGATGGATGATTCAACCAACAAAAACCTTGAGGTTCTCTCACCTGCAACTAATTTATGAAGAAATCATAGAGATTGGTCTTACATTACTTGTTCAAATACTGCTCAAAGTTTCGCCGCACCTCGCCGCGCGCGAAGTTTTTAAAAAACGATTGCAAAAACTATTTCCATTAAAAACAAAGCGGTTTTGGGGAACGTCGGGTAACAAGTCACATAATTAGGTAGCAATTTGATCTGTGAATATGATAGCGTTTTCAGAATTCAAAAAAGTCTTTATCCAAAAAAGTTAGATGCATCGGACGCTTTTTTGTCAAGTTTGCCAGATGCTCCCTGTTTTTACAAAGCTTAGCGCGGGTATTGTAGTTACTAAATTCTGTATAATAGTTCATCTAAATGCTGTTTTATCTAAACTTCGTTTTCCTCTTTCAATTCAAGTTCATTTCTTTCTATGTTGACTGGGAAGCGTGAAACAGACTAAGGAAAAAATTGCTTTATCTAAACTTCGTTTTCCTCTTTCAATTCAAGTTCACTTCTTTCTATGTTGACTGGGAAGCGTGAAACACACTAAGGAAAAAAATAGTTCATAGTTTAAAAAAATCCTTTGAATTTTTTGGTTCATTGTGAAAAAAACACGAGGTTGGCTCCTCAACGATCATACTAAAAAGTATTGTGTATCGTGGTTTAGTGGTAAGTGGTCATCCAACAAGAAAATTTTCAAAATCGTTTTTTCAATTTAACATCCCCTCGCTTTGATGATTTTCGCGAATAATTCCGAGACCCCATCATCCAGGGTTGAAAACCCAATAAATCTGAAAGATAGGCTCATTTGCACGCTCCCGAAACCCATAATTACTACTGCTGGTTCGATCAAAGTTACAATGAATACGAAGAACTGTGAAGGGAGCGTATGTAGCAGAACAGAAAGAGGGAGTCTTTCTGTTGGCCACACATGAACATGTGGCCTAGTGGTCTAAGGCGCTGTTTTTGCATCCGTCTCGTAGGTTGGAGCGGTGCTGGTTCAAATACGTCGACAAGTGAGAGTTTTGCATTCTACGCCACTCTTCGAGAATAATTCTCGTTCTAAGGCAGCGTCCATACGTTGCGAGAGCGGGCGCTTCCGCTGTTGTGCGCCTCTCAACGCTCCTCAACGCTGCCCGTAAATTAACACAGGCGAACAACACCCCCCACCTCGTGTTGATTCGATTGAAAACGTTTGATCGGGTGAGTCGCTCGAGTCGGCGCAACGGCTGATGATTTCCCATGGTTTTCAACTTTCGTGAAGGGATTATGAAAAACAAGGGCAGTAGTTTTGCTACAGGTTTAGTGCCACCTGCTTTAGTGAAGGAGCAGTAAGCTTGAAACTTGCTGCTTGCTCCGTGGTCTGGTGTAAGCGTGCGGGAGCGAGCGAGCGAGGGCGCGCTATGAGGAGCGCCTGTGAGCGGCTAGCGAATCGTATGCTCACGATGACCATCAATTTTGCATAATCGCACGCTCTCGCCACGTATGGACGGAGCCTAAGGCGGCAACCATAGGAGGCATCTAGGCGTCATCGATCTCAGGTTTGCTGCCTCTTTAAAGTCACCACATTGTGGGATTGCTACTGGCCCTTAGTACTTCGATAATCAACGAACAATCATCAATTTCGTATTCGGCACTCCAAAAACCCCCCGCATAGAAATGTTTAGACATATCTGAGACTGACCGAACTACCGTATACCCACTTTAATCTACCGTAAGCTAGAACAAATCGATGAATTGATCTCAGTTCCGTGTTCAGCATTCCAAACAACTCCCAGAGAAAAAATTCGACCCATATCCATAATAGCATACCGAGAATCGTCAGAAGTCGCGTTTCACTCTCAAATTTTCCCCCGATGCCTTAAAGGCAGTGTTCACAATGAAAAAAGTTTTCGAAATTCCACTAGAATTGGGTAGTGGAGGGACACTCTGTAACGTTAACGTCGAAAGAACGCATGAAAACGAGCCAGGAAGAGCCCCAAAAGAGCCCGAAGTTGCAACTTCGAGCGCATTGAAAACCCCAAAAGCGCATCACACGCCCACCGACGTGAACAAATGAATGCTCGAGATCGTGAGATGAGCGATGATTTTCCATCATTAGCCCCGTTCTTCCCTTCTTTCTCAGCTTCTCTCTTTACTCAGGTCAGCTCGCATAGATCGGCTGCAAAAGACGGAAGTTACAAGCCTCGGACAACTCGTTCACCATGTTTCCATAGCTCAATCGTTGAGGGACTACAACTCTGTTCCCAGAAGGTCTTGCGCGATTTCAGAGACATCATTGGAATCAGCATGGGCCGTTTTCAAGATAGGCGGAAAAACAGAGAGACGATTTTCATCGTGAACACTGCCTTTAAACAAACGGAGTCGAAAAAAAAAGAACCTCAGATTAGTGATCAGCACAGCAAATAATACCCATGCGGGAATTGAGGTCAAATCTAGCAAACTTTTCTTAAACGCTCTCAGAACCCCCTATTTGATGTAATGAAGCGTTCGATCGATAATCCGTAAAAGGCCAAAACGTAATCATTCTATGCTAACTTCGAAAAATATTCTTTCACCGAAACCCCGTACGTTGGGGTAATTGTGGGCGCTGAACGCCATTAAGAAGTATATTTTCAGGTTTTCAAAAGATTTCTGGGCCTTTCAGAAGGTGCAATGAGTTCGGAAGTCTCGGGGAAAACGCCTTAAATATTTTCCAGAAAGAATCCAGGCAGCTGCTAAGAGCATATTTGGAGTCTACGTCCAGAATCGGTTCTAGAAATAAGACAATTCATAAGGAATGGTTAGTATGACTAATACTAGTTTCCATGTAAGTTTCCAGTCTTAAAACGTTACATTGAATCAGATCAAGATGATATTTGCCCAATAACGAAACAAAAAGTGCAAAAGAATACGCAAACCTGCCCATCCCGACATCTTCGCTCGCATCGAAAGGACAAAGTTTTCGATTGTGGATCGCCCGCGCCACGAAAAGTTTTACTGCGGCTCGACTGAGAACGTAGCCAGCGCCTCCACCGTTATAACCGTGAGCCTAAATGAATAAGTGCGGATTCACACAACGGGCGACAAAAAAAACTAGTTGCATCTATCAACACAGTTATGTTTTCGAGCGATGGTGTAATCCGTGAGCTCGCGGAAGTTCACTTCCAGCCCAACTGTGCAAAAGTTATGATTCGAAACGTCATGGGCCCATGGGCATACCCCCCCCCGAGTTATCGTAGGCTATCTTATTCTTAAATTTATAATTGTTTATTTATTATTATGCGTCACAAACGACGCACCAATTTAACAAGGAAGAACCGACGAATCTAACATAGAACAGGTCAGAGTGGGAAATGCGTCAGGTATCTGTTACGTCTGTGAGAAATGAGAAAGGAAGGCGGCGATCACAAGGTTAGTAGTGAACAAGGGGGGCTCAGCTGTAAAAGCTAGAAAAAACTCGGCGTCTCTTTATTCTGTGCTATCAGGAAAAGGGTTGAGATAATAAAAAAGCAAGCATCTCAAGCATCTCTTGCATCTTGAACTCTGAGATGAGGGTTATGGAAGCAACTGAATCGACACCGACAGGCTAAAAACTCGGAACACTATCTGATAGAGTGGCCTCGCGTGCGACCAAACCGTGACTTGGAAAAGGAGCTTATGATGTGAAGGTTGGATAATGCCCCACAAACGCGGGCTCCTTGCTAGCCCTCTCCTTAGAAAAGGTATCTGGACTATTTCATCTATATAATAGATACTGACTAGGCACAGCACAGAACTTCAGTGTTCACTGTAGTGTCTTTGAATACATCTTGCTTTCATAGTCATCACCAGTTGAACCACGCGATATAGAGATGCTCAGAGCAAATAATGAAAACGAAAAAATCAAAGCTGCTTGAGCCTAGTTTTGACTGCAGGTGGTCGCTGCGGCCATGCGAGGGACAACTGTTCCTTTCTCATCGCGCGTAATGGAAAGCCGCTTCAATTGTGATCGCTTCGTGGCAAACGTGCTACATCGCTGGGCCGCGGCGACGAATTCCTATGTTTTACTGCATCGCTGATGGAGGAGCGATTTTCGATGGTCTATTTCATTTTCAGAAATATTCACAGCAATGATAAAGAAATTTTTTTGCGGCTATATAGAACACACGTGCTTCCGCAAGTCGAATATTGTAGCCTGGTATGGAGTCCGAGCACTAGAAAACTGCAAGCGAAAATTGAAAAAGTGCAGCAAACTTTCACTAGGATCTTCATGTATAAAATATTGCCAGATCTGAATTACCCGTACTCCTTACCTAGCTACAGATCCAGACTGAAACTTCTTGGCCTGCGCAGCCTCATTTATCGCAGGGTGTTTCATGATGTTGTGCTCTCTTTCCGACTTCTGAGGATGGAACTCCGGATAAAGCCAAGCAGGTATTGGGTTTTTAGACCTAGCAATGGCCGAACGGGTATGTTTGCTATACACTATGCACCAATAAAAAGATCAAAGTTTTCGAAGCTTCATAATTCTTTCTTCATTCGTGCCGCTAGGTGGCTGAGCAAGCTTCCAGATGAAATTATTAGCTCCCAAAACACGGCAGTTTTTCGTAGAAAGTTGAAAAACATTGACCTTCTTTCATTGCTGGACATAAAAGACTTCTAAGATTTTTTGTAGGACTCTGGCAGTGGAAGTGGAGCATATTAATGGTGCGTTGAAAGCAGTGAGCTTCAAACGTCTACGTGATCTTATGTGAACTCGATCTATTTTCAATCCATTCGTTTTCGTGATTTCGCACATTGTCAGTATTCATGTCGTCTTGCCGGCTCGGAAAGCCTTTCCCTCAAGCGTCACCGAAACAAATTGAGTGTCGACCTGGGAGGTCAGTCAGTTTCTGTTGTCGTTCCAAGGTCGTCCCTACTACAGTTCGGAGCCATTTAGTGTTTCATCTCTTCTTTACTGAACTAGTGTTCGTGCCAGACGACTGCAGCTAGGAACGTATTTGCCTTCATCTACACTTATCATCCACTGGCACTCGAAGCTGTATTAAGACATATCGCCCAGATACCTAACTGTGGTCGGAAGACCTATATGCATCCAAGGAAGCCGCGTGGGTAGGGCCTATTTTACAACAATCTTTACAACAGGATACGGATTAGAAGAAATTGCTTTTCTAAAACATGAGAGACTGATGGTTTCAGTCACCTGGCACTATATCAGTCCTTTATTACTACCCCTTCTCTACCATTACCGGCTCCAAACTTTAACTAGGGTCGTCCTCCGAAAATTTGGTGAAGAAGCAATGATCTTGCGCCCGCTATTGATTCTTTGCGCTGAGTTTTTCATGACATTTGTGTTTTTCTCGAGTTCCTATCCATTGTTTTCGTTGTTGTTGAGCACGTCGGCAACGACGTATAAATAAATAAATAAATAAATAAATAAATAAATAAATAAATAAATAAATATAACCACATATTCACTTGATAGCATGCAAGCATCTGTATGTTTGAAAATAACATTGACATCGCCTCCGTATCAATATCTACTTGCTAGTCGGGAGAATGAATCCTACAACATCGGCAATCCCGATTGTCCTCAGCTGGTCACTCTTTAATATCATTTTCCCGAAAGATGATGAGTTCTCGCATTGAGGCTTTTGATCTGACAATTTATTAATCCAATGAGCTGTACGTTTCTCATTTGTAACATTTGTCTGGTATCGCTCCTGTCATTCGAAGAATTCGTCTGGTACCGCTACGGTATATAGTTACCGCAGCTACCGTAACTTTTCGTAAACTGAGAAGGATGAAGGACAGTGTATAATAGTTGAACAGCAATCCAGTTTTGATGGTGTCATTCAATTAGGAAGTATCTTCTTGGGAACTCAGGTCTTGGGAATGATTTGAGCGATAGCCGGCACCTTTATATTCCTCCGGGGGCCACTTGAGCGTACTAATTGAATCACAGGAACCATACGTCTTTTTTATATCTGTATTGGAGCATTTCAATCGATATTGAAATAGTACAACGGCAGTACCGTCCATAAGAGTGCGCAGTTGTGTACTCCTAGTGGTCATAGAAATATGGTGACAAGGTTTCAAATCTCACCCCGTCCAAATATGTGCGTGCCCGATCGGCTTCTGCGGTCTTTTCTTTTCTATGAACCTCTTTCTCAAAGCATACAAATTTCTTTGCGTGAATGAAAGCAATGGTGGGCGAACGCCTGAGGGGTTCTCAATTTGTAAGAAAGAAATCGACTCGGTCATCTTCGAAGTCCTTTCCTTATTCCCGTGTGCGGGTTTAGAGAATTGCAATAAGAGGGCCGATCTCAAGTAGAATATTTCTTCTCGAAAACGTATCATAGCTGAAGTTTTGAAACCCTCTACCATAAAAACGTGGGGGTATGTTGCTGAATTCCTTACGTGGGCTCTGTCAACTTCAGGGTACTCACATTTTCGTTATTTTTTGCATTCCCTGACGACATACAGGCCGCTAACTTTGTGGTCAAGTGCGGAAGAATATTCTTCATCAACTTCTCATTGACTTTGAAGCAAATCGATAATCAATCGATTGTATGGATATAAAAAAACTTAATGGACACTTCCGCTTCACGTTTGACGTCTGCACGTCGTCAGGTAAACGGAAAATGGCACAAAGTCAGCTATCTTGAACACTGACCTGGGAGAGAAATGGATTTCCGCAATGCGTCTTCGCGTTTTTTTTTTCAATAAATGGTCCAAAATCTTTAGGTACGACACGTTCTCAAGCACGCAACCTCTGCTTCAGAATGACCTCATTGGAGCTCGTTCCCTCATGAGACCATGAAGACCTTCATGGTCACATGAGGGAACGAGCAACAATAACCGAAAATGACTCAATGACGAGTTCTACTGTGAAAGATCGGAAACTCTTTAGGCTTCCACTCATCAGTTGTTTCAAAAACTATTTTGGGCTCCGAAACGTTGTGCAGTACAAGAGTGACGTACTGTGCTTATCTGGGTCAAATTCCGGTCCGCGATTGCGTCTCGACACGCTTTGCAGCCACACGCGCTCAAGTCAGTCGGGTTTCCAGCGCCAAAGCCGGCTCGATGTGGCTTTTTTGAACACTTTTCTCCAATTTTTCTTAGTTTCCAGTTTCCAAAACCCACCTAGAATCAGCAGATCGGCGGCTGCGGCGCTGGAAGCTCTTCTGACTCGGGAGCGTGCGGCCGCAAAGCATGTCGAGACGCAATTGCGGACCGGAACTTGGCCTAGATAAGCACAGTATAATGAAAAGAACAGACCATTCAAAGGAATAAATGATAAGCATATGTCGGCGAGGCAAGGTCAGAAACTCCATCAACATATTCAAAGGGCACCCTGTACTACCGAAAAACTTGCTGCTCACACTTGTTCATCTCCGAATCACAATGAAAAATCTACATCAGAAATATCAACTTGGGAAACTACGGCTAGAGCTGGCATCAAAGACCAGTCTGCGAACGTTTGCTGCTGAACAAATTGCAGGAAAGTCTTATAGCGCACTCGTCATTTCCAGTGCTCCGCTCCCCCTGTAAGAACAGCACATATGTAACTTTTCCTTGTAATCTCATAAATAGCTGGGCATGGTTCTTCAAAGGAATGCGGATCAGGTTTTTTGCTCCATTTCCAAGTCACGGTTTGGTCACACGTGAGGCCACCTTGTTACTTTGTCCAGGGGATAATTTGGGCTTTTTCACCTACCCATGTGCATTGAAGAAATTCACCATACTTCAAATAGTTTCTTTTTGCCTTCCCCACAACACTCTACAGACCATTTTTCAAAACTCTAGTTTGTGCTAGGATTAGTTTCTATTCAGCCTTTTTACACAGAATGTTTGCGTCCGCTGTTGCAAAACAGCCGCTCTCAAACCCTGGCAATCATATTAGTGCATCAATACATTTAATTATAAGATAAAACAGACATCTGGTGAATGCGCCTTAGGGGAGCGACTTACTAGATAAGGTTTCAGAGTGTATCCGAGATAATATGGTTCGCTCGGATCCAGTGTAGCCAGATATTCGTACATGTGCTCCATTATTACATACGTATCATCGTCAGCCTAAAAAAATCCGCTCGCACATCTATCGAAGAAGTCAACATTTTCGCCATGCAATCTGTAAAAATTATGTACTTTGCCGCTTCGCGACTTGATGCAATAGAGAGGGCGGCCTGTTACGCCCGCTATTATCTTTAGGCGGCTAACACAACTTCAGCGCCATCCCATAGTCTAAGTGTGTTGGCGCAAAGGGTGAGTTTGTCGAAACGTTGGATATCAATTAGCGCGTAGGGTGAATCTGATCTATCATTATCAATGTCAATGGAGAAGTCCGCTTTTTCTGCATGTCATGAAGGATTTCGAAAAAAATGCTGCAGGCAAGAATGAAATCTCCTGCTTGTTATTACAAGCTACTTCAGGAGCTCAGATGAGCATGAGCCCCGAAAACCAATCTTCCGTGTTAGACGACCATTTCGCTCCTTTAGGAAATCTCCCCGCGGTCCGCCGTGAGCTTGGCCCTTCCCACTAGACCGTGATGATTCCTTCCAGCCGCGCCTGTGAAGGTTGACCAGACAATTAATGCAAATTCACCCAGATTTCGCTGTAAACTTACTATACTCATTCCATTCTTGCCTACTCTAGGAACAATATCACAGGACTTGATGCTTAACGTCGGCATGGTTCGTGAAGAAACTTTGCGTTCTTTGTTCAAGGTTCGCGCAAACTCAGTGCCATGTGCTATAACATAGGTGCACCGTGTTGGCGACTACCTTCAACAGTGAACGCAAAGTCTCTTCACGATCCATACCGATGTTACGTGTGCATAGGTATAAATTATCATTAGCAGATCCCCCACGAGGGCGGCGACGGCAGGAACTCATGTCGTCTCTCTGCGCTTTCGCTCTAGCCTGAGATAGAAATGGTGGAGAAGCCACAAAATTTGAGATAATTGCTTGTGATAGTAGAGGCTAGAAAAATCCTGTTATATCAAAGGAACGTAACATGGTTTCACATCAACACGTGTTTCTAACTGGCGTCATTTCTCCGGTTGTCTGATAATCACGTGCTCAGCCGGTAGATTAGACGCTCTACCTTAAAGAGTGTGCTTTATGGCAGTGACGGCAAGGCCACAAGACACTGACGACAAGTATATAAGGCGGTGACGGCAGGGTTTCGTGGCAGCAGATCTTCAAAAAGTTGACGGAAGGAATCTGATCGAGCCAACTCATCACTTTGGCGCTGATCCCCTGGCCTCCCTATTCGGAGATGGGGCGAGTGTTGGTGGTTGGAGGCTTGGGCTTCTGTAGAGCTGGCCTCTGATGGAGAGTGGAACCACTGTCTCCATTACATGTGAAAAAAGTTTTGAAAATTTAAAAATGTCAGAACTGCTACACGAGGAAGCTTCCAATCAGCAAGAAAATGTATTTGTACAACAGAATTGAGAGGTCTAACGTGAGGAATAGTTAATTCACTTTACCCACTCTTGAGTCAAGAGAAAAAGTTGTTGATGTATGCATGTTCTACAAACTTCTCCAGATCAGAATCAAAATAGAATTCTCGCAATTTTTGAACCAAGGCGCACCCGAACCAAAGGAGAACATTCTGAAATTTTAATGCCTCGAACTGAATCGAACATTGCCGCATACTCCTTTACACAAAAAGGCGAGTTCCAGCTACATTCAATTAATGCGAAACACGAATTACATAAACACCTTATCATGTTTCAAACGCTTCGCGAGCGCCAAGTTACTCAGCAGTTAGGAAAAATGTGATTGAGAGGTATCGCAGAGAGCAGGGGTGGTAGTGAACTTGCCAAACTACGACGTAACCCAAGACTGTTAACATCGATGTTTACTAGGAGGTTCCTGAATTTGGCTGGAATCGTAGTATCGATGTTCAATGCCCATATAAGCCACAACCCAAATCTTGAAGGTATGCATTGATGTTACTACACCTTAACTACTCATGTTTATTTATTTATTGACTTACTGTGGCCAATTTCAGTTTCGGAAATCAAGGTGAACAACAAATAAAAAAGTGTGATCGGTCTTCAAGAAAAGCAATAGGATGAATAGTGATTGATGCCCATTTGATACGGGAACAATGTGCTGCGTACAGAAGTCTTGTCTGATATGGTAATGTTACCGTATGTGGCTGTTGCATGGTGACCGCCTCGAAACCCACAATCGCGAACATTGATGTTTGCTAGTTAATCAGCGATGTCCACAGGCCAGCGCTAAGACACTATGCTCGTTGAGGAGTGCGCCAGACGACGATGGCGGGTTTTGGGTGAAGAGTCCTCTAGAGGACTATCCACCGTAACTCGCCAACTCTGGGTTTCTCATACATTATCAATGAATCCGTGATTGAGCAGAGGACAACCTAAATACGCGTCATGTTTTCCGCTCTTAATTTTTCGTGTGTTTCTGGATTTAACTAAAACTATGGATTAAGGGTAAACAGGCTGTAAAATAGTGAGCCCGCTACAAGGTAAATTTTCAAGCCAGTGACTGGATTTGACTTAATCGGTTGGCTTTCGCCTGACGCGGTCACTCCGCATCTTCACCAAGGTGTGCCGTCCTAGTAGTCAGCCGTGTTCATTTCTCACGGTCTTCAGCCACAACTTGAACACATTCCATCTAGCTCTTACTATTCCATTTCCTGCAAAACGAAACATCGCGCCTGAACTGTCTTTCGATGCCGTGTGACTTCAAATCCTCTTTAACCACATCAGTCCAGAACTTTCGCCTACGCCCAGGTGGCCGTTTCCAGACAGAATTTGGAAGCATTCTCAAAGCGTGTAGTACGAGACGATCCGGCGTTCTTCTTAGTATATGTCAAAGCAGTCGAAGTCGACTTCCCATTGCAGCTTGAGATGGCGTTGGGAGATGATGGCACCTCCCTCGTGTCAAGCGTTGATGTACTGCGTCGATTTCCTTGTAAAGATCTTCGTTATGGCATACACGCGGCCAGGAATATTCAAGCAAACACCTAAAAAGCTTCCTCTGCGTGCAATCCAACCTTTCCATCTGCGTCTTCGGTGCTGCCCATGCCTCCGATCCGTACATCATGATAGGGCGAATAGCGGATAGGTAGACGCGCAACTTGAATTCCTTCCCGATGGGAGTAGACCACAAAGACTTGGTTAGAGAATTGAGATGCAAACGTGAAGCTTTCGCAACATCGTTGTCGAATAATCCGCTGCATAACTACCATCGCTCTTCAGCAAACAGCCCGAATAACAGAGATCATCCACCAGTTCGATGTTGTCCGTTCACACAAACTCCCGTTGAAGGCCTCTGGGAACCCACATCTGCTTGCATTTGTCAGGACGAAGATGGAGTCCATAGGCTGCGGCATGCTTCGAAACGAGGTTCACAACTCCTTTTGCAGTTTTTGCGTTGTTTTCAGCGAATAACACAAATGTCGTCCCAGCGTACTCCCGGAGTCAACAAAGGAAGCGTCCTGATGGTGTTAGGATTACATCCTGCAGGAAACTGTTCTGCAACTCTTTACGCATGGTGTCATCAACAGCAAAGTTGAAAAGAAAGGATGTCCTGCTACGGCTTCTTGCCCCTTACATCTGTTTTCACCTCGAAAGCTGACGTAAATCTGACAGGTGTACGAACTTCTTTGCTGTTGTTCGCTTTGTTCATGTCCTCGATTAACCGAACATGTACTTTTCCGGGACTCCTTCTGCTCGCATGAGCATTGAGCAATCGATCACGATGAGGAGAGAGTCGAACGCGGCTTCAAAGTCCAAAAAGCAAGCTGTAATGGCTTCGAAAACCGCTGCCACGATTCAATTACTCTTCTCACGATGAACACCCTTTCGATAGTCGATCTTCCAGATCGAAAACCGGCTTGCTCATTTCTGGTCGTTCCTTCACGATGTTTGATAAGTCGCTCGAGAATGATAGGTTCTAAAACCTTGTACATGACACGTAGAGAGATTCCTCTGTAGTTCATAGGACCCGCCACCGATAGCTTCTTGTCAAGAGGTACGATGATCGCATGTTTCCGCGAATCGGGTATCCTTTTGCTCATCAATATGGCACGAATAGTGTTGGTCATTTCACGAATCCCAGACGGAGGAAGAGCTTTCAGCACTTCAGCAGTGATGTTGTCATCTCCACCTGCCTTTCCATTCTTCATTTTCCAGACACAATCCAAAACTTCAGACTGAGTCGGCGGTTCCTCACTGACATCGTAATGTGCTCTCTGAACATGCGCGAGCTCAGGTACTGATGGCGCTGGACAATTCAGTAATGAACTAAAGTAATCCTTCCATATTGGGAGCGCCGCATCACCAACTGCAACTCCATTGAAAGTGTTCAAAACAGGAGAACATATCTTCATCTTCCCGCTATACTGTCGCAGCAAGGTATAGGCTTTCCTCGGATTCTTCTCCTCCCAAGCTTTTTCGAACTCCTTAGCTCTACACGTCCACTCTCCTTCACGGTCACTTTGAAGCTGCCGACGCAACGAAGTTTCCTGCAGTTCGGAGAGCACATACCTTGTTGTAAGTAGATGTCGCTTGCTCCGAGACGTAGGCGAACTTCTTCTCAGGCTCTACAACCGGGAGTGCCTCTTTTGAAGCGACCTGGATGCACTTGACAGAAGAATCCGCGTTGCAAAGTTTCTTCTTCGTCCGTACTCCGATATAAATAGAAAAACGTTGACGAAAATTCCTTCTGCATTCTTCTTCTCTGAGACTTGTCATGTCAATCCTCTAGAGAAGCTGAGCCCGTCGCTTCCTTTTATGAATCCTCGCAATGAAGTTCAACAGAACAGGATGGTGATCCGAATCGAATGCGACATCCCACACAGCTCTAGATCTTCGAATGTCCGATACTGAAATATTCCTCGTCAGGACATAGTCAAGCTGTAGTTTCAAAGTTGTCATCTTCCGCTTCCGCTGCTCTTCTGGAGATAGCTGGGTTGGTCACTGCCACGTGAGGTGATGGCGGCGATGATTCCTCTTTCCTCAGACCACTGCGTTCACAAAAGTCGACAAGGCGGTAGCCATTGTCCGATGTTTGCTTCACTGGGTAGAACCATTTACCGAGTACTTCGGATTCCTGATCAAATCCCATCTTCGCATTTGCGTCAATCCCCACGACGACAGCATGTTGACAAGGTATCCTGGCCAGCAACGTATTGAGTTCCTCATAAAACGCATCCTTCGAACTGTAATCGGCGGTTTCAGTGGGCGCATGGGTACTCACTATCCACAGATTGAATCCTCTGTGATCCTGCAGTCGTAAGAATGCATTTCGGCACGACGTTGAGCCAAACTACTTGACCATACCATTGAAATCCTTCCTTAGAGCTATTGCACAGCCTCCCACTCTCCTATCGTCAGCGTTACCGCAGTAGATGATGTACTTTCCGACGGTGATGATGAGTCTATCCTTGAGGCGGGTTTCCTGCAAAGCAGCAAACGGTGCATGGAAATAGCTCAGAAGTCTGGATAGCGGTCTTTTGGATGTCACTCGACAGCGATCGACAGTTCAGGGAGGCGAAATTGTGGCTTGCGTCCAAAGACTTCATGAACTCCTTAGGTATGGATCCTAAGGTGTTACGGACCAGAGGCCTTATTGTTAGTGTGACGGAAGGCGACACCTTTATGCAATGTGCGGAACTCTTTCGCGATATAGTTGTGCACGCTATATCGCTCGAACGTTCCCTGTGTACACTCAAACGTCTGCTGGGTTCAGTAGAAGCAGGGGCACCAACGAGCAGGTACCAACAGACTTGTATACACACCCCCTCCGGCTGTGTCCACGACAATCTTCGATTCAAGCCAGTGTCCACGATAATCCTCGAATCCGAAATTAATCGCTTAATCAATTGTTAGGCCCCCGAGTAGAACTGAAATGACGAAGAAACCGAGAAAAACGCACCAGACGGGCACGAAATCCTTTAATGTCACCACGCATCTCCACTCTCACTGGAACTGTTCGTTGTGAAACTGAAATCGTTTGTGGACTCGTCTTCTACAAATCTCTACTCCATGTTGCTCCGTTCTTTCCTTCGGACCCTAACTAACACTGTTTTGCCTAAAATATTCTTCCATTTCAAGTTAGCCTCATTTTTCACCGGTGACAACCACCGTGAACATGTTCATCCAACCGGGCAACTTATCCAGGCCAAGAACAATAGCTCTGAAAGAAGACTATTCAGTGCATTTCTCTCTTCCTAATTTTCGTAGCACTTAGTGGCCAACGCATTGTTCTGAGTGGGAAACTCGGAAACGAAAATCATCGTGAACACTGCCTTTAAAGTAATTATTATGAAATTCAGGTCTACTTTATTTTTTCTTTCACCTGCTGTTCATGTAATATTTTCACTCAAATATTTGTGATCGACTTTTAGGGTATGTTTGAAATTTGACATTTTCGAGCATTCTACTTGCTAATTATTTTTGGAAAAAAATTCGAAAACCCCAAAGGATTGATTTTGTAACAGCTTTTTTGAAAATCCCGAACAATTAAACAATTCCGAATGGGGCTTCTCACGGTTTATCGAGTGAAAAAATAGCCCCGGAAACCTGCACTCCATTCGATCTGAAAGAATATTCGAATTTTCTCCTGAGAACAAAAAGAAATTTTCTAATAGTCTGAGCTAACTTTCTCGGCTTTAACATATTCGAATGGCATTCCATGAAGTTTGCCGAATTATTGGAGAATTCGAATCACTTGAATACTATTACTTAGAATCACTACTCGATTCGGCCCCAAGTTTTGTAACCATGTACTCCCTTGTCTTCATGTACATGAACCAGTATCAAAAATATATCAAAAGTATCAAAAATTGTTGGCGGCGTCTACGATTGATCTTAAAGGCAGCATACACGCTCGTAAACGTGGTTGGGATAACAATGTGGATCGAGCCGTATGGCTTACAACATAATGCCTACGCATTTTGAAGTGTCAAAAATGACCCACAACGTTGCTGCATGAGTTATAAGTTGGCCCCTGCCCTGCAATATTTTCCTCCCCCGTATTTGACCTTTCCTCCAATGCAGGGTTGCTGGCCCATATTTGCCGTCAGTGACGTGTGTGGTTCACTTGTTGAGCAATCTACCAGCAGTACCGACGGTGAATATGACCCAGCAACCTTGCTTGCAGGAAAATGGCAAATACAGGGGGCGTGAGAATACAGGGCGGGGCCAACTTCTAACTCATGTAGCTGCATTGTGGGTCGTTTTTGACACTTCAAAATGCGTAGGCGTTGTAATCTGGGCCATATCATTCTATTTCCGTAGTTATCTCAATCACGTCCACGAGCGTGTATGCTGCCTTTAACTGCAAGGGTTTATTCTTGCGCAATATTTTTCAAACTGCAAGGTCTCATTCTTCCAGAATATTTTTCAGAAGTATTTCTCCAGATTGATTTCGAATGGGATAGAAATACCTTGGAAATGGAAATAACAACTTATATGTCATTTTTTGATTCCCGAGAAAGAGTAAAGTGGTTACAAAATCAGTGACCTGTAAGGTTTTTGTTGTTGCTAATTGCAGAAAAACGAAAAACAAAATCAGACCTGAAATTTGAAAAATCTTTTTATTTCTGAACTTTCAGCGAGTTCTGGTCTAGCAGCTCCTTCGGCCTGTTTCATCTGGATTCACGATCACCGGTAAATTCCAGAGCATTAACTAGAAAAATCGGGAACGCAAAACATAAAAGGTAGACAAATAAAAAAAACCGTGGGAAAACAATCAGCAGAACGGATAAATAAACGAAAACAGGTCTATCATGTCTGGCAAAAAAAGTGACTCTGTGTATTCGAAACAAATCGAGAACACGAGAAGGAGGATCGTGCAGTAATTGTGGTGCGCGTAAAGCGCGCACCTGATTTGGTAAAGTATTGCTTCTGCGCACACCCCTCATTCCAGAATCTCGGTTCGGGGGATATCCTGAAACTCGGCACTTTGACAACAGATAGAGCCGTTAAGGTTCCGTACACTGCCCGAATTTCAGAAAAATTCGTATTGTGGGTGTCGGGATATTGTATGCGTGTGTGTGTGTGTGTGTGTGTGTGTGTGTGTGTGTGTGTGTGTGTGTGTGTGTGTGTGTGTGTGTGTGTGTGTGTGTGTGTGTGTGTGTGTGTGTGTGTGTGTGTGTGTGTGTGTGTGTGTGTGTGTGTGTGTGTGTGTGTGTGTGTGTGTGTGTGTGTGTATCTGTACCTCTCCGTGTGTGTGTGTGTGTGTGTGTGTGTGTGTGTGTGTGTGTGTGTGTGTGTGTGTGTGTGTGTGTGTGTGTGTGTGTGTGTGTGTGTGTGTGTGTGTGTGTGTGTGTGTGTGTGTGTGTGTGTGTGTGTGTGTGTGTGTGTGTGTGTGTGTGTGTGTGTGTGTGTGTGTGTGTGTGTGTGTGTGTGTGTGTGCTGGTGCCTCACGCCCATAAGAAATCGGATGATTCGTATGCAGAGCACCAGAAAATGTGGGTGCAACCAACAAGGAGTGCTCATGACGTCGAGAAAACAGGACAGGGCCCAACTATTAGTGCTCAGAGCGCCGGGAAAATGAACGGAACATAACTGTGAGTGAACAGAGCGTCGATGAAAGTGTGTGAGACCCAAATGGTGGTCCTCAGAGCGCCGAAGAGAATGGGTGAGATCTAACCAGAAGTGCACAGGCCAAAAGCGGCCCATTACATCCATCCTTTTTCGAACGAAACCTTCGCTAAAATAAGATGAAATTCTAAAGTGTTTTGCTTCGCTATAAAAGGGTTATGGTATTTAACACCGAAGAAACGTTGAAAATTTGTTGACATGATGTACCATCGATTTTGTGATGCACTTTTTCTCTAAACATCGAAAATTTAGAGTGGCATCGGAAGGCCAAATCACGCGCTATCTGGAAACAATTAAATGCTGACAGCTAAATTCTGCTTCTACTATATCGCACCTGCCTGAGAAGCTTCACTTTAAAAATTAAAGAGGAAATAACATCATGCAATGAAAATGCTAATCCTGTCAGCACGAATGTGTGTACTCAGTAAGACGCGCGTGAAATGGCCTCTCAATGCCTCACCAAAATGTTGATGGTTGGTGAAAAAAGCACCACCAAATCAATAGTATGTACATCATTTCAACAAAATTTCAACGTTTCTTCAATATTGAATTCCATGCCAAATGGAATGCACTAAATAACTCACATCATTTAACGAGCTTCTCACAAATACCAACATGCCAAATCAACTCCTATATAGCGAAGCAAAACAGTTCAGAATCTCAAACTTTTGCTACTGCTGTTAGCCTTACCACAGCCACTATCTCTGTAGAGAGTGTGTGAACCGCTCATGAGTAGGAAACACAATTCAGGAGCTTATGCGTTTCTCACTACGTGTTAGCTTGGCGTAGCGCAAAGTAGCGCTGCTCCCGTCGGGGCGGTTAGTGATTGAGGTCGGCAGTCACCCAGTTTTGCACGTGCATGCGCAGTAGTTTGGGATATGAATATGTTCCCCTACGCTGGAAGGACAGCAATTTGGTCCAGAGCGTTGTACTCATGGTAAAAAGGCATTGCCCGCGGGTACATTTCCTACTGAGAGCCAGTTTTGCTGACAACTAATATATAGAAGTCCACGGTTAGATTGGGGGTTAGATCGTTGTTTCAGACCTCGATTCTCCCGCATTATCGTTACGCGATCACGGTTCTTAACTCTCAGTTCTGGTTGGTTTACTACCGCTCCAGAGGATCAAAATAGAATCACTTTTTTTCCCTTAGTACGTGTTATGTTCCTTGCGTCTCATTTGATTAGAATTTCATATATGTTTCACACGGTTGTCTTAAACGCTGTAATAAATCTAATCTAATTCGGTGTACGAAAAACAGCTAGCACGTGGTGCTGGGAGTAAAAGGGAAAAGGCGTTTCATAAGGCTTCAAAACTCTTGTTCGCAGCTATTTTAGCAATTCCTGGCACGTTTTCTGCCATTCTTTCGACACTGGGAACCGATGTTTCTCATTGCCTATCATTTTACAGCGAACAGTAACCGACGATGATCATCGTGAACACTGCTTTTGAGGCTCTTTTTGGAGACCACACAAAAGTGAAACTTTATCTATTGTGAAAAAACTGTCAGATGGCACTAGCAGAGGTGACTAGAAAGCCTTTGAAGTCACCAACCTTTGATTCATTGGGAAATCACCCATCTCCAATAATCGACTTCTGTATCAAGCAAGAGCCACGCTCTCTTAGCTGATCGACTTTTGATTAATCCGAAAGTCGGCCATCTCCAAGAGTCAGAGACCTCTGACTTAATCCAGGTACCACGCTTTTTTGTCTAGTCAACCTCGATTTGTTCGATTATACAGCCTCTCGAATAATCGGCTAAGTCGACCTTCGTTTGGATGATCATTGGACCCGGCTTGATCACAGCGTGTAGTGTGTGAACTCGGGCACAGATTCGTGGGAGGTAGAGTTCGCGTAATAATTTTAGTCTGATGATGGACGGGGCTGCGACGTTAGATCACCCCGCGCGAATCGAAACCCCATTCTCCACAGAGGCCGCCGACCCCGCCCCGCCGGCCGCCTGGTCCAGGCGTCAGACCAAATCTGAAAACGGAAACCATATATATACTGCGAATTTCACTAGACAAAAACAGAACTAAGATGTAGATTCGTAGGAAAGCAATCGCATCACATATACATATGTACATACACACAAAGTCAAGGCGCATACTGTAACGAGATCATGCTAACGAAGTCATCGTTGATCAATGGTGGTGATGATGGTTTTGGAATCCAAGGTGGTGACCAAGATCATGAAGATGGTGTGAGAGTCCGTGGAGAAAGCCGTGATGATGATGGTGACGATGGTCATGGCCGTAATTTGGATACTGATTATCCATTACAACAACAGGTGGTTGAACAGATATGGTACTGGGCTGGCCATATACAGGAGCTGAGGGACATTGCCGATGGTGGTCATACTGATTCCCATAGTAGGACATTGCAATGACGAGAGTAGCCGCTGATTGCCGACTGATAACTCTGCGGAGTTCCATAGGGGTTTTAAAGGAGAATCTAATTCTTATCGGTTGCGGTGGCTACGGCGAATTGAACACACAACGCCTACTCATGACTCAGCGAAGAAAGTAAACACTAACAGCGTGTTGATGGTAGCCCATTACGAAATATGAACTGTGTACGCACTTTCATTAATAGAAGGCAGTATTCATGACGAATTTCGTTCCCGAGTCATTCAGAACTAGACAAAATCTAGTTCTCAATATAACAGTCTAGCATAGAAAAACGACGACAATCATCCTTATGAACTAGGATGGGCCTAATTTCCTCAAAAACAACGTTCACCATGATCATTGTTGACGACTTTCCTCAATAAAATGATAGGCAACGAGGAACACCGGTTACCACTGTCGAAAGAATAGCAGAAATCGGGTTCTGAAGTCTCCGAAACGTCTCGTGTTCCCTTTGCGCCCCCCTTAAAGTGAACAAATAAAATAACGAAATTGTCATAACAGCAAATAATCAGGTCAAGGAAGTACTGACAAATGAGCTTGATTGCATTTATAGGTATCATTTCGGACAGTCGGTGCAGGCGGATCGCTGGCTCTTGGCGGGCGGATTCACATCCCCCCGCCATCCGCCCGCCAGTAACCAGCGCTCCTCCCGCGGATAGCCAGCGATCCTCACGCTACTAGCCAGCGATCCGCCCGCTACCAGCCAGCGATATGCCCTCGATGCCACTTGTGGGTTATTCCGATGGCTCCCATCACAATCTCAGTGTGCGGGGCCACCCCCTGGTCGTGGGGACCATCCCCTCAGGACTCAAAAATTATTCTCCGGCTTCTGAGTGATCCTTCACAGTTGACTTGATGTCCTCTTCCAGGATCGGCCTTGAAATGCCGAGTGAGCATTCAGTGCGATGGAGCGCCTTTTATACCCTTCGGTTTGTTTACTCTGAGCATGATATTGATATCTAAAAAGAATTCGTCAATGATTGACAAGTTTCAATGTGTAAAATTTGAGCAAGCGGATGGCTGGCTATCAAATCAGCGGCTGGCGAATCGCTGGCAGGTTGCGGGCGAATCGCTGCATCTCATAGCCCAGCGGGTGGATCGCTGGCTATCAAAGCCCACGCGGGCGGATCGCTGGCAGGTTGCGGGCGGAACCCCGCTTTAGAGCTTGCCTGTGATCCGCTCGCTAGCGTGATCAACTTTCCCAAGCGCCAAAACGCAGCGATCCGCCCGCGGAGACAACAAGAGGCAGCGATCTTTCCGGCAAGGCCACGACGGGCAGCGATCCGCCCGCAACTTGCTGTCATACGGCCCGCTTCGAAAAAAAACAAGGGTACCTATAAGGCAGTTGTAGGGGTGTTTTACAAATGTTTCCGGATTTGGCTCAGAACTCGTTCGTAGGAATAATTAGAAAAACCTATCTAGGTGTTTCGTAAATCAACAAATGGACGTCAAATTCGCAGTCGCCAATCCGAATAACTACGGCAGAGGAATTGTGGGTTAATTCTGAGACTTTGACGAAACTAGCGAATTTCCACTGTACCGTAATCTATCAAAAATCGATAAACGAACCTCGCTTTTGATCACGCACTTCTACTAACTCTCAGAGAAAAAGATTTGAGCCGCACTTCTCATTCCGAACCGGAAATCGTCAGAGGTCGACTTTTGCCCTCGAAATTTCCCACGATTTGAAACTTTGATGAAATTAGCTAGAATGCTTTGGAAAATCGTCGGAGAAATCTCGGATTTGTGATCAGCACCCCAAATGACCCATCTAGGGAGATTTTGAGTCAAATTTGGATTTTTTACACTTTTGACACTCATCAGAACCACCCAGTTGATAAAAGTAAACGCTTAACCAACAATCGGTATAAGTCGAATGGCTATTACTCCGTGCAAAGTCCGGAAAATTTGCTTTCATCAAAACGGTTCAAAAGGATTATTTATGGCGCTGAACACCATTATGAGTATCGTTTCCAGATTTTTGAAAAAATGCGGAGCGTTCCGGAATGTACAATAAGTACAAAGAACGACCGACTCGAGATTATAACTTCTTGGAACCAGCAGCTCTGGTTGGGATACTACACACTTCTGCTACAGAGGCCCAAGAGATACTATCAATATAATACATTTTGCAGATGCGTTTAGCACCCTGGACACTATACTTCGGACCGAATTATATTATTCGAAAATTATTCGAATGATTTTTCGATTTTCGAATCATTCAAAACTCGAAATTCGAAAATTTTCGTTTTCGAATAATATTCGAAATTCGAATATTTCAAAAACCTGCTCTCGAATACTATTTGAAATTCGAATATTTCAAAAACAGGCTCTCGAATAATATTCGAAATTCGAATATTTCAAAAACAGGCTCTCGAATAATATTCGAAATTCAAATATTTCAAAAAGAGGCTCTCGAATAATATTCGAAATTCGAATATTTCAAAAACAGGCTCTCGAATAATATTCGAAATTCGAATACTTGGGCATGGATTTATTCGAATTATTCGTCATTTCGAATAAATTGAGCGGACAACAATTCGTGGCTCAACCACATCCATTGAGAAGTGGTCTTCTGAGGAGAGTACGGATTCGTATACATCTGTACGAGTCTAATTAGGGGGCCCGTCATTAGCGTGGTTCGAACCTTCGTTCACACCTAATTATCTGCGCTCGCACCTCCATCGTTGATGACACCAGCAAAGCTCGCGCAGAAGAGTTCTGGCGCTCAACCAAGGCCCCAATATTGAGTGTTCAAATAGCGGATTAAGTGTTAATTAACCCACTCGAGATTTCATAAAGGAAGTTGAACAATTGTTTTTTTATCAGCTGCTGTAATTGCAAAGTGGCACAAGATATGAGCAGGCAGTGTAAAGGGAAAGCATTGAAGAAAAGTACAGATTTGTAAATTGATGACAACAATGATTTGTAGAAAATAAAAATTCCTCAATGGTGATTGAAATATGATATATGAATGTAATGATAAAGTGCTTCAAAATGTAATTAAGCAGAAAAGTGTGCAAGATAAAAAATTAACTTATAAAAACGCGTAGATGCAACGATCTCGACTACTTGTCGCACTTTTGATTTTGAGCAATGCACTAGTTGTTTTTTTTAACAATAGTGGCTGAAGACGAATAAAAATTTTGTTTTTCTGTTAGCTTTTCTTTTCTTGGCGGGTGCTTGCTGATTCACTTCCTTATTTGTTCAGTCGTTGTGCATGACAAGTCGAATGTTATTTGGAAACCCCGAGAATCTGTCAAAAAATTGCAATTTATTCGAAAATTCGGAAAAAAATATTCGGTAATTCGAAAATTTGGATTTTCGAATATATTCGAAATTCGAAAATTAGGATTTTCGAATATATTCGAAAATTCGAAAATTTTCATTTTCGAATAATATTCGAAATTCGAAATTCGAAAATTTTCGTTTTCGAATAATATTCGAAATTCGAAAATTTTCGTTTTCGAATAATATTCGAAATTCGAAATTCGAAAATTTTCGTTTTCGAATAATATTTGAAATTCGAAATTCGAAAATTTTCCTTTTCGAATAATATTCGAAATTCGAAATTCGAAAACTTTCGTTTCCGAATAATATTCGAAATTCGAAAATTTTGACCATTTTGCCCAAGTATACTGGACACCTCATTTGTTAGTCATGTATGAGTAGGCGTCTTGTCTACTTAGCGATGTTGACACTGCAACTGATAAGACTCGTCGGCTTCCCTATAAAACTTCCAATAGTGCTATACTGCAATAGTTCGTCCTTCAGTGACTGCTCCCAAAATCAAAATGTCCTACTATGGAAATCCGTATGGCCACTCTCGGCCGTATCCCTCTGCTCAAGTATACGGCCACCCCACTTCCACTCCTGTTCAGCCACCTGTCGTTGTCGTAGGTCACCAACACTATGGCCATGATCATCATCATCACCACCACCACGGAATCCTTCACGAACTCTCTCATGGTATTCAGGATCTTGCTCACCACCTTGGAATCCACGGTCATCATCATTATCATCATCATCATCATCACCACTGCTGATGTAAGAGCGTGAAAAGTGATAAATTCAAATCGATTGGATCTCAAGCTCATCAAGATGTTCTGAATATCTGTATATGTATGTATATAAGTTATAGCTGCTTGTCTAGTGCGTTGTCAGAACGGTTACGATCACGTAAATCGATAAAAATTCGTTGCCATTGATGGACAGCTTCACAATTGACTGGATAAGACGCTTTTGGTTGAAAATCGCTCAAAGAGTCGATGTTCATGAATTAACCAGTGTCCATAAATTTGTGTGTACACCTTACCGAAACGTTCAATTGGGTGTTTTTCCTTCTATATGAACGAATGGTGTGTCTAATCAAACGAAAGCAAGAAAAGAAATGCGAGGTATACCCAAAATGTTTTGCACTCAGTTGAACAATGTCACCGAAAAAAGACAATATTAGTGAAGATTGTGACAGACACATAAGAAAGAAAAAAGATTGTTAATGAGAAAATAGTGGGCTGGTAAAAGAGTATCAGGAGCCCAGAGGGTGAGAGATTCGGAAACGAGAAAGCTTCTTTGATCAGCTCTCTTCGTCCTCTCTCTTTCTCACGGAATGTACACTTCTCGCTAGCAAATGATCACTCATCACTGTAACGACTGATTGCACGAGATCAGCGGAACACCTAAGAGGCCCCCGTCAAAGCTGGTCGATCGACTGAGCCCCACCCGGTTGATACGCACCAAGGTAGCGACACACGGGTGCAGAATGTCCATCCACTCAGACATTGTAGGGTTTGTAACCAGCGAACGCGGGTCGAAATCTGAACCGTTGCCGTTAGAAACGAAAAAATGGGCAAAGCGGATGCCTCATATCCGCCGTTTCCCTCGCGATATCCGGCGATTCACTGCCATTGGCAGGTTTCGACTAAGCTCTGTTTAGCACGCGATATCCGGCGATTCACTGCCGCTTGCAGGTTTTGACCATGCTCAGTTAGATTTATATTGGCAAAGGAGGTTGTAGTCCTATTATAAAAGCGCGTGGTGCTAGGTGCGGGGTCCTACAATTTCGATGGGAACGGGTCTCCCTCAACAAGGACACGGTCTATGTCACGGCCCGCGGATTCACCCCCACCGCGGTCCGCGACGGGGACATCATCCTCGCCACGGTCGACCGCGAGGAAACTTCCCTCCCTGAGGACTGTGGGGGAGGCCCCCTCAACGATCAAAAATCGTCCAGAGAGTTACTCGTAGCCACTTTCCAGGGGTTGTATTCGCCAACAATCCGCTGAGGGAACTCGAAGGGTAGCGGAAGGGATGATGCCGCGCGCGACAGAGGAACAGATCGACCCATCTTACACGCTGTAAGATGGAAATGAACGTATTGATCGATTACCCTTCGAATTCCCTGGGACTTCCCTTCAAGAATATTATGTAATTTTCGATTTCTCGTTCGATTTTTCTGCATTTTTAGACCTGTTTTTAGCCTAAGAATGTGGAAAACTTTGTTGTAGAACAATAGTATAACACGTTTCACTGGGTTTTATTCGTAGTTCTAGCAAATCCGCGCATTTGAAGCTCGTGTTATGATTTGAAATTTTTAAAGTTTAGTTTCGGTCTCATTTCAGAGGGATTACATTTTGTTAAATGTCACAAAGATTCATTTTGTTTATCATTTGAATTTCTACTCTCGCTTTCTTTTCTTATTCATATTATTTTACAGTTTCTTCACAGTACTTATTATTTTTTTCTCTTCGTTTATGTTTTCGTTTCTTTTTTTCTACCACAAATGGATTGATCTTTCAAATTCAATATTCACAAAAAAAAATGAAACCTGGCAGAATAAAGATCGCTATTTCGCACACTGTCTATAATACTTGGATATAAAGATGAGAGACCGCAGCTCTCTGGATGATTAAGATGTGGCATAAATCGCTTTTCAATTTTTTTTTGGTAAAAATTCAATGAAACGTGCGAAAAAAAAAACAGCAAAAAATGAATATTTACATTCAAAAATGTATAATTGTAGCGAAAAAAAAAAGGATTTGAGTCACCAATGAAAAGGAAACAAAAGACAGAATCACACGGAAATGGAGAAAACGAGGGTTTGAGAAATCAAAATGAATGAATCTTACGTGTCTTCCGTGCAATTTGCAATAAATTTCGCCGCGATGCGGCCAATTTTCCTGAGAACCGATGCAAAAACTTCCGGCGGTCGCGAGGGAAGCCAAGGGAAGCGAGAGGTAGCCTTGGAGCGCGCGTTTTGTACTGAAATTTCACCTCATTTACCCTTCGACTACCCGGCGGGTACCCGGCGGGTTATTGGCGAATACGACCCCAGGAGCGGCCCCGAAAGACCGACTGCGCTCTCTCCAGGATGAAGCCCCTTATATACGTGCTAGGCTGCTGATACGCGCCTGATCAATCATGGAGTGATTGATAACGTAATTTGGCAGATCACACATGTTCATGCTCTGTTAATTCGTGTACAAGCGCAACACCGAGCCTCCCTGCAGCAGTGACGTCATGGCCAGCCAAACGGCGGAACCTGCGGTTCGGCAGGCGTTGAACGCAGACCGGAATAGCCGTGCGGGATCTCTGATGATTACACCGCACATGTGGCGGTCCAGTACGCGTTAGAAACGCCAGAATGTCTGAGCAATGAGTCCGCCTGCAACCGTCTGCGTGCGCCCGCAATCCACCTAGTCTATGCTGGTGTTCTACTTGCGCACACGGGCAGCCAGTGCAACCGAGGTCGGTTTTTCCGCCCCGCGGAGGCATGCGCATAGGTTTCCCGTATTCGATTTAATCTGACGTATGGACCCGGCGGTCGCCGTGCGGTGTTGGCGGCGTCACTGGCCAACGGGGTTTTGATTCGTGCGGGCGGTCTACCGTTTATTCATCAGACTGAATTCATCACGTGAACTCTACGCGAGCAAGTGCATGCGGCTCTGGGCAGAAAAAAAGGCGGAAAGAAGGGGTTGGGGCAAGGTTTTGGCGTCGGTGTGCTAGTTGATCACAGTGCGAGGGCCGGAGATCATCAATGAGAGGTGTCTCAGCGGTGTCTCGGCTGCCGTACCCTCCTTGGTATGGTTGGCGAAGAAACGATTTTCAGTGCTACCCCAACCCCTTTTCAGCCCTCGCACTGCCATCATCAAACGCGCCGACGCCCCAAACCCTGCCCCTTTCCATTCGTAACACCCGCGTACGTGCATGTCGCCCCAGGTCTCAGTCTGGCTCAGTCGATTATTCGACCAATTCTGACCGGGGTCAGAGAGCGCAGTCGTCATATCATTCCCGCGCAACTGAAGTGAGGGTAAGTGGCTACACAGCCTAGGTTGTACTAAATTCCGGCGCGAGCCCTTCCTTATATATCTAGCAGCCTCCGATCGGAGTCTATGATGGCGATGGAGAGTTGCGTATCAGGTCATATTCAGTGGTCGTAAACTTGGTATCCTCTATTTAGAAGAGAAATCTATTTCCGTTAATCGCTTTCGCCTGCGCGCGTATGCTCATCTGCGCGCGTATGCTGAATCTCCGTCTCCCCACTTTTTCTCTCGTCTTTATCCTCGATCTGCACAAGCGCACGAAATAATAAAGTAAATTTGGCTCCGCAACAGAGTATATGCTTCACATGTTTCATTTCTTTATTTGTTTTTTTCGAAGTAGATTGCTTCTAATCTTGGTTGCTAAAATGTTTGGGACGGTAGTAATCCATGCGAAATTACGAGTTTCACGTCGCGAGCTGACGTTCGAAACTCGCAGAATGAACTGATTGAAACCGGGACCATACACGCATCATCATGCGAGGTGTAGCGTTTCTTTGTAAAACTTCATCACTATAAGGAGTTGAACCCATAGTGCCTTTAACCATAGCGGCGATCACTGGCATTGCACCGAGATTGCACTTTGGTTTGTGGCTTGGTCATGTTTTCATTGTAGGTGTCTCCCATTGCGAACACAGCATTGTGTTTCTGGCAACAGCAGAGGATCAAACTAGTAGTTACGTCATAGTACCTACTCAAAAGCTTAAACTGAAAGAGAAAAGAAACATTGAAAATTTTACACTCAGGGCGTTTATAAATGAGTGGTTGGTCAAGCGGAACTCGAAACTTAATTCCTACATACTTATTTGTATAAGACATGTGAAAGAATCTATTTAAGTCTTTCCTCATTCGAGTAAATTCGATCGGCCTTCTGGACTACAATAATAGGACCTCAATAACTACACGCCTACTCATTTTCCTCAACGTTCTTCGACGGATTTGTTCTGTAAATATGATTGCTGTTAATCCTTGCCGCAATTTTCACCTCTCAATCTTGTGTCAAACCTACTGTTGCCTATTTCTTGTCAGCACCTACTACCCTCTCACAAAAGCAAGACTTTCTAATCTCTAACTTTTTCTATCGTTTGCTCTGAGAGTTTTGGCCGCGCAATAGCCGGGAAATAGCCCACCAGGCTCCGCAGCGGCTCCTAGTGGGTTATTTCCCGGCTGTTTCGCGGCTATTTCTCGGCTTTTCGCGGAACAGACAAGAATTAGCCGAGAAATAGCCGAGATACAATACCGCTCGTAGGATTTGGTCAGAAGGCGCGCGAGGTCGGGTTTTGGCGTCTTTTTCGTCTTTTCCTCATAACTCACTTCAAAATCATGTCTGAGCGAAGCTATGGTGATATTCGTGATCCTGGTGTCAAGAGCTACCAAATGGTGTAGCCCTTGTTGGGGTTTCGTTTTGAACTAACGAAGTTTGACAGGCAGGGTTTACTGTATATTACCATTTGATGGAAGAGGGGGGCTCGGCGTCCTGTGTCTGCGTCCTCGTGGCTCCCACCACACCGTCTGCAACGCGCTGGCCGTCTGTGGCCTCGCCGACTCGCGTGCTACCTTTCCCCTGCACACGTTCGGCCTTGCACACTCCCCTATTCATGCTTTCTCTCCCACCAAGGTCAGCAGCGCTGATTTTCGCCGGTCCCTCAACCAGCAACTCAATCGGCGTGGGTGCGTTCACTACCCAATGCGCCCGGCACTAATCGGCGTATGTTACGTGAACATACCTCGCCTTCGTCGGTGGCGCGTCGCAGCTTCGCATTGGAGCGCTCTTTCTCACAACACAGTGCAGTGCCACACCCATACACTATTCAAGCTAGGTGACTTGCGATATTTAGTGTATGTGAGGAGTACAAAGGCCTCTGTACAACGTTGATAACTATTGATAACTACAGTATGGGGGATACGTCGCTCAAAAACGCGATTCTCGCGAAAAATACTAACCTGAGTTCACAATTACTGAGAAACCCTGCAGAGAGTCAGTCGTGCAGTAACTGTATCGTGCGAGCTAGAAACTTTGAGCAGGAGCTGTAAAATTCGTGCAGGACCCACTTCTTTTCGGCTTTACAAAAAAATTAAATCTACATATTGTCCTTATAGGGTTGAATACATATTGGGCTAGATAAATGTAAACAATAGACACTTTCTACGAAACCTTCAAGGCACAGCCCAACCTCGAAATCGTTTTCCGCTTTTCTTGCTTAGCTTTGCGAGAATTTCGGACTGACCACAAGGGTGTCTCCAGAATCGCTAAGAACCGACCACAGACACAGCCATTATCCATCGTGACCACTGCCTTCGCTGTGTAGAAAGTGGGATCAATTCACATATTCGCTGTTTCAGCAGGGAATCATAGACCTGCTTTTGAGATTCAATGATCGTGCACAATGCTGAAATCTGCGGCTCTACGCTGACTCACGCCATGGATCACCTATCATTTCCCAGCAGATGGTGAAATTTCTCCGAAAAAAGCATCATCTAATAGTCATCGATGCTGTACCGTTGAAGCATGCGAGGTGGATTGGTCATCTTTATTTTCTCTTTCATATTTTGACTGCCAAATATCTCGATGTTGTCATTTATTGTGGTATTTAGCATTTGAAGTACAATACCGCCTCTATCCAAGGGAAAAAATGGGCAAAGTGGGCAACTAAAGCGTCTTTCGTCCAAAACTCGCCTCAAAGTGCTCCGTTTTCGAATTCAAAAACGCCGAAATGTACAGCATGTCGTGGCCTAGTCGATCGTGTGAAAGTATTTTGCAAAATTTGAGAGCAATTTTATTTTTCAAGGCGGAATACATTTCCATTTTGACCATGCTAGAGATCGCGTACGGTTGTCTTTGCCTGAATGCGCTCGTTATCTTGTGACAACATTATCAAATCCATAACTAACTCCATCTTAAAAAAGCGTTTTCATTAGCGAATTCCAATTTCGTCTCACATAGTTAGATAGATTGTGGCACGGTGAACATTTTGGTCCTTTCGAAATTGAAAACGGAGCACTTTGAGGCGTGTTGTGGTAGAAAGACGCTTTGCTGCCCACTTTGCCCATTTTTTCCTTGTATAGCGGCGGTATTGTAGTTTATATGGGTTTATAACAATTCGATGTCGCTTAGGCATTTTTTCTTGTACTGCCTTTATAATGCAGAAAGATGAATACAGCAAGTAAAGCAACTGCAGTCAGCTGCTTTTCGCCTTGTGAGAATATTTAAACTGAAGAGCGCATTCATGGTCTCATAGAGGACCAGTTCGAGAGAATGAATCCGAAAAAAATTTAAATGAGGTTTTCCTCAATAGAAATCTATAATTACACAGAATCTCTAAATAAAAGCAAAAATGCTCGAGCGGCATAAAACTGTTATAAACTTACAAGAAATAATTCTTATTATCGAAGCCTAAATAGATGGAACATCAGATGATTAAGCAGTCAAAATATAACATCAGTTTCAACAGAAAACGAGTCTTCTCCTCACATATTTCGAGAATAGTGGGTGATGCTGAAGGATTTGCGTGGGAACTTGACCAATACGGCACAATGCTATGTATCATATTGTTACCACAATCACAGCTGATAAATTGTAAGGGACGTTGAACTGTTCCTTCGCCGCGCGCGGCACCATCCCTGCCGCTTAACCTCGAGATTTCCCAACGCTTCACACCAAATGGAATGATGGTGGGGGAACCACCGAAAATCTCGAAGCGGAAAGGCAGCACGCGAGTCGGCGAGGCCACATACGGCCAGGGCGTTGCAGACGGTGTGGTGGGAGCCACGAGGACCCAGACACAGGACGCCGCGCCCCCTCTTCCATCAAATGGTAATATACAGTATACCCTGCCTGTCAAACTTCGTTAGTTCAAGACGAAACCCCAACAAGAGCTATACCATTTGGTAGCCCTTGACACCAGGATCACGAATATCACCATAGTTTTGCTCAGAGTTGATTTTGAAGTGAGTTATAGGAAAAAGACGAAAAAGACGCTAAAACCCGACTTCGCGCGCCTTCTGACCAAATCCTACGAGCGGTATTGTATAACCGAGAAATACTCAGAATTAAAAAAATTTGACCAAGACGCAACCGTCACCGGCTCGCCGAGCCACCATCTGGGGCCGCCAGCGCTTGGGCGGGGCCTCCAAAGGCTGAACGAGGTCCAAGTACCTCAAACTTGGGTAATTGAACCGACGGAGGTGCTGATATCTGAATCATGCCTCTGGAATGCTCCGTATATCTACCGGGAGAGCATTATTTGTCGGCTATTTCTCGGCTATTTTGCGGCGAACACTATTCGACGGCTATTTTGCGGCGAGCATTATTTAGCGGCTATTTCTCGGCTATTACGCGGCTATTTCGCGGCTGTTTCCCGGCGAGCATTATTTGGCGACTATTTAGCGGCTATTACGCGGCGAGCAGGCATTTCTCGGCTATTTCGCGGTTATTTCTCGGCTAAAACTCTCAGAGTGAACGACCGCATGAGCAAACGTTTTTGTTGGCTCGAAAAAAAAAGTTTTCTCACCCATCCGGAAAAAATCATGCTCCTCCTAGTAACTTGAGCATTGCAAAATTAATCTTTTTTTGCACACTTCGGGTACTGATACCTTATCAAATCGGACTGATAAGGGCATAACTCTCTTAATAGTGCAAATGCCCTACCAGCTTTCGCAGCTTTGATTTTTGCTAGCAAATTTGTTGACACTGTGGAAAAAATTGTAAAAACGTTTGATTACACTCAGCCCATACTTTGAGTTTTTTTGAAATTTCGAAATCAATTTCCGCTTATCCTACCGAACAACCAGCAACGTGTCCCGGAATTTTATTTTTTGTGAATTCCGAAATTGAGCATGTGGATTGAGACATATGAAATCACGAATTGAACTTCATGAAAAATTCAAATCAGGTGATGCTCGCACGAAAAATCATTTTTTATCGAATAAAAAACTTTTTTTGACAACTTTCTCAGAACACGGATTCGCAGGAGATTGAGGACCTCCTTGAGAAAATTAGGAAGTTATAGAATTGTGAAATTTTTGATAAGACAAAGATTTTTGTTCATTTTTGCACCTACATATTTACACTTGTACTTACTGTCCGAGTTCGTATCCAAATCTGCCTGGGAAACTCAGTCGAACGAGCAAAGCAGTGCTCGATGATTTCTGCATCATCCTGATACATGGCTCCGATTAGGTTCTCCGAGAAATTGAATATTGAAAAGCAAAATTCAAAACATCACATTTTGAACACTTTTTCGAAATCGAAAAATCAAAAAACGAAACTTCCGAACGTAACCGAAAACCAAATGATATAAAAAATAAATAAGGAAATCGAAAAATCGCGTAAGTCTGAAATCGATTCGATCGGACAAAAATCTAAGAAACAACTTTGGTTCACATTGCTCGACATCGTTGAGTTATAACCTCATCAATTTGATTTGGTAAGGTTTCAGTGCCTGGAATGTACTAAGTAAGACGAATTTTGCTATGCCCAGCCTATCAGTAACAAATACCCGCTCCTTCCAGCTGAAAACGTAAAAATCATGGATTTATGACATCATCAGTCCAGTTTGATAAGGTCTCAAATTATTACTTGTGTCAAAAGGAATTAATTTTGCGATTCCCAGGTCATCAGGAACAAGTTATCGCTCCACTCTTGTGAAAACTTATAACTCGAAGAACTATAATCTTATCAGTTGAGATTGATATGGTGTCAACAACGCCTGCCTTCTACCAAAAAAATTTATTTAGCTATTTCCAACTTAATCAAACCTAATACTCGCTTTTCCGGCTCAAAATGCTCCAAATCTTATGTAAATGTTCATATCACTTCGGTTTGATAATTTATCAAAGCCAGCTTAGTGTTAAAATAGTCTATAATCAAGTTTTTCACGCTAACATGACCAAATCCCGGCTTTTCCGCGTTAAAAACGAGCGATTCACCGATTTTTGCCGAGGTATCCGAGATGTATCCTTGGAGGTCGGCTGTCAATAATTTTATGACTGCCACTGTCTGCGCGCTTGCTGACAGCCTGTGCATAACAGCACCCACCTCGCCTGATCGACGAAAAAGTCCTCCGCACCACTATTTCTCCCCGAAACTGGGAGTCTCCTGCGTCTCCACCACCTCTGCGCTGTTTCGCCTTTTGCTGCCCACCTCGCCTAGAGACAGAGCCTGCTGCCAGTTTCAGCGATCTCGCGTGGGTGCCCGAAACCATGAGGTTTACCAGCATTTAGCTCCATTGAAGCGAGCACAGGATAGGAAGCGGTTGACCATTTTGCACGAGATTTGGAAGATGGGTCCCTTTGAAGTCGGGGAACACTATGGATACGGTTTAGAACCGGTTTATTGCTATATCGCCTCAAAATCGCCTCTTCTTGTGAGGTCGAAACTCGCAGAATACCTGAATGTTTTGGCTATTTCGAAACTCGTAGTTCCAAATGGATTACTACCACCCTTGGTGTTTAGTGAGCAAACATCGACTGCAATTGAATAAGTAGCTAAGACACTTGAAAATTCTCACCTTAAAATACCAATCGAAGCTGTCAGAAATATTCGTGAAGGCGTAGTGAAACGAAAGCAGTGTTTTTTGGAATAAGTAATTGTAGTCGTCCGGAACTTTTGATAGTACAGTACTGAACGGAATGCCTGGTTTCATATTATAATCCGACGTAAAGAATATACCATGATCACATCGCGGCAGCCATGTTTGGTTTATCGCTGGCACCTTAAATAATAAGTGCCTACGACAAAGTTAATCTTTTCTACTGCGAATATCATCCTACACCACCGCTCGTAGGATCTGGTCAGGAAGAGCTCGACGATGCGCTTTTGCGTCTTTTTCGTCCTTTTTGAATAACTGGCGGCTTGAAACTATTTTGGGGGGGGGAACACCCGAGAAAATTAAATAATTCATCCATGAAAATGAAAATTTGGGCTGATATCATATGCCTGATATAGTTATCAGTCATTGTTCTCGTGGGAACTCCGTGGAAATACTTCGACGTCTGAAAGCGCTATCATACTCCAACTGAATCCTGGGTGCCCCCCCCCCAAATAGTTTAATACCTAACTCGCTTCAAACTCAACTTTTAGCGAGACATTCATGAACATAGCGTTGAGTATAGCCATCGCTATCCAATGGTATAGCCTTGGTAGGGATTAACCTTAAAAACTATACAAATTACGCTATCAGCTAGATTTGTATTACGGAATCGTGTGAAGAAGGGTGAAACAGTCTCTGTCTGCGTGTAACTGTTTCTAATCCATATGAAAAGTTGCTTGATTGTTAATCTTCTATAGTTTTCAACGCAGCTCCGACAATGGTTATACCACTGGATAGCACTCAATGCTAGGATTATGAACACCACCTTTGTTTTGCACAAAGTTAGGAACGAAGCGAGTTATTCAAGAAGGACGGAAAAGCCGCGAGAACGCGTTCTCGGGCACTTTTCACCAAATTCTTCTAGCGGTTGTGCACACAAAGATAGTAAACGGAGCTCACCCTAGAGTAGTGGTATTTAGGAGTTGTTATCACAAAGCACAACAATCTTCCTGTTTGTGGTAACCGTTTCGCAGCATCGGACAAGTATATGTCATCATATGCTCCCAACAAGCTCCTGCAACATTATTAAATTTTATATTTGCAAAAATCTGTGCTGCGTGCTTATACAAGGTGGAGCGTGTGCTTGGTGTTAGACTTTAGACAATCTACTGACGTCCTGCTGTACCCACTCTGCCCTATTTTCGCACCATACTCAAAGCTCCGTTTCGCGATGTCCGGTACAAGGAACTGCTATACGGACGGACCTCACACTTGCAAATCGGGGCCTGATCATGTTTTGATCTAGCCGCTAGCCTCTCGATTGCTGTCGGTCACTCGCATGGCGAATCTAAGCCATATGCTGCAGCAGATCCCTCACCCAGTACCTTGGTACGTCCTCCCGCCTCCTGTCATCGCGTGCGACCCGAATAGCGATTACCCGGTATTGGGCAACCGGGGCCGGATCCATCAACGCGTGTTGTTGGGTACGGATTAAGGCGCTGGCACATTTATTTATTTATTTATTTACGCATAGTTCCCTTGTTAATTATGCGCTCGTAGGCTGTGCTGTTGGCGGGAACAATCCGTCCACGATCGGCGCGAGTAGTGCACACCTTGTGGGACATCCTCCTTTTTGGCTTTCCAGAGCAGACTTGTAGTCCTTCTCGTCGAGAATGTGAGCGGTATTCGTGTCAGCGTCAATGCTTATTGCCGTTTTTGTGTCACTGTCAACGTTAGCAGCTATAGCGTTAGGTATAAGGTCGATCAGTGAGGCATGTCCAGGTAAGTCCAGAATCAGCTTGCTGGCGGAGAATTCCGCTCCTGTGATGCTGAGCTGAATTGCGAATGCTAGTTGATAAACACTTACGCAGTTCTTCGCTGTCAGCCATTTTCAAAGGCACTCCTGGTTGCTTTTTGTCACTGGCCTTGCGTAGACGTAGATCATTGATGACACACCCTTAGGATACGAGGAAAGCTCTTTCTCGTTGAGGATCATGTTCACAATGACGTATTTCCTCGAACCAACTGCGATCTTCTCGGCCTCAATTTGTAGTGCTTGCGGTGCATCGGATCTTATCTTGAGAACAATGTCCTGCCTTGTGGTGTTTTGAATCACGACCTGCTTCGGTGTTGGTCCGCCCGTTCCGGCTGGAAGGACCATGGTTATGACCTTCACCATTATTGTTAGTAGTCGAGTGCGCCGAGGGTCGAGATAAGTCGGTGAATGGTGGTGAACGTTTACCGTGCAGAAGCGTGTGATGGTCGTCGTGTATTCAAAAGCCGGGAAACGGAGGATGGGCGCCGCTCGTAATTGAACGAACGGGGAGGAGCGAAGCTCGCGATTGAAAGGAACACGGAGATTTCCCCGCCTCTCTTGCGGCTGAAACACACGACGACCATCAGACCCAGAAGCAGAAAATCGCTAGCCGACAACGCCGTTGGCTAACCCAATTAATGGGCTGGGGCAGCTGCGACCCAGCTCGGTAAATTGACCTCTCGCATTCGCGGGGTATTCATCAAACGCACCGATGCCTTTACCTCTACCCAGCGACACGCGTTGATGAATCCGGCCCCCGGAAAACGAGTATCGTATAGTAGGTCTGTTCTGTATAATAGCCGGCTAAGGAACGGAACGGATGAAAGAGTGCGCAAAAGCTAAGCCGCCTGCTTTTGACATACGCAAGCAATTCTCATTCCCGAGCCACCTGAGACTTCGGCTTGTTCTCCCAATATGCGAGTTTTTTTCTGTTAATTTTCGGGCCACTGCTGTTGCTGTTTGGGCTTGTGCTATTTGCTCAGACAGTAACGGCAGCGCGGCCCAGAGGTAGGGAGAAGAAGTCGAGCTGTCAGGCAGTTCCCATCCCTGCTAGGTGCGGCTCGAGGCCGAGAATCGCCTGAGTCGTTTCCGTATTCAACGCTGAAACCTGCTGGCTTGTTAGAACCTATAGTATTTACAGGTTTTTCTGCACGCCTGCTGGAATCTTCGCAGAGTGAATGCGCAAGTTGCGCGTCCAGACAAGGTCTATCAGGTGACTTTACCACGCATCATTTAACGCCAAAGAGACCGCGTGCCAACGTTAAGCAAACAACGCTGCTTTACTCTTGAGACCGCATGTCCACACTGCTCACCCACGCCATGAACTCGGTTTTTTCCGATTTTTTTTTTCGAACAAACGAGATTCATTTCCATTGTAGCAGGGAGACCAGCTCTAACTTAAGAAGGATTTATGTCACTGATGGGCAGACATGCATGGTCGTACATAATAAATTTCATTCGCATTTATCAGGCTGCCAGTAAGCATTTCGTTTGTGGCCCCACAGTTGAAACCTGTGAAAACCTCAGTGTCACGGGATTAGGGCCCTAGAAACACACAGCCGCTGCCATAGGCAAAGTGGAAAGCTTAGATAATTTTGTGGGACTACAAAACCGCAACCACCTCTGGCTCCAGCAGCTCCCTGACAAATGTAATTTAACCGTAATGGTGCAAGTGGTGGATGTGAACTGCATAAGGTGTAGAACATTGAAATGTGGTGATCAGTGTGGTGAATGTACACTTCATACACATGCCATGATTCCGCCACGACCTTGCTATCATGGAGACGGATGCTAACTTCTCACTTTTACCATTCCGCTCCCCAGTAAAGAACGGCGGCTCCATGGCAATGATAATGAGGCGGACTGCTCGCATGTGGATGAAGAATACTTCAGTGGATGACATCCGATTCCCTC
This sequence comes from Aplectana chamaeleonis, assembly GCA_029168955.1. Taxonomy (NCBI): domain Eukaryota; kingdom Metazoa; phylum Nematoda; class Chromadorea; order Rhabditida; family Cosmocercidae; genus Aplectana; species Aplectana chamaeleonis. Next base: position 114,436 of record JAPDOI010000514.1, read on the forward strand.
GTGTTCGGAAAGTTATACGATAGTTCTGACTCTCAAGGAGTAGTGCATTGTGTCAAACAAATCTCCAGCATAGCCTTTTCTCCTTCCACAATTTTTTTTGAAACCTTGGTTTATTGAAAAAGTACTAGAGCAGAAATGTTTTGGTCTTTTCGTCGCAAAAGTGCAATACCAGCTGTGCTCCGCCATTACGTTCTCCACAAAAAACGAAACTCTGGAAAGTTTTCGCACCGTGAATTCTGCGAATAACAGAGCGTCACCAATCAAGACAGGGTTCAAAAAATATGTGTGGAGAAGGTAATCCTCTCGTAATTTTTTAATATCTTTATCAACTTCCACTCGTTTGTATTTTAAAAGTTGCTGATAAGTTTCTCTTCTCAGTTGGTGAACGCAGTGTTTTTTTTTCGCGATTTTTGATACGCCAACCTGGATTGTATAATATGCAAAGTTCACAGAGAAATTCTCTCCAGTGTGTTTTGGCTGGAACGTAATCACTGGAGTATGTCAAACAAGTAAAAATTTTCGAATTTTCGAGTAAAAGAATAATTCAGAAAATTGACCTCTCCGAAAATTCGAATGAACGAATTATTCGAAAATTTGACTTTCCTGAATAATCGAATCGTTCGAATGATTCGAAAACGAATAGTTCGAATATTCGGCCAAAATCGCTAGTATTCAAATTAGAAGTACGGACCTAGTACAGGCTATAAAACTTCGAAACTCACTTGGTTCCTACATGAGCTGGTGCGGAGCGGAGGTTAGAGATAGTGAGAGAGCCTGGGGCAGACGGAGGCCGAAGCGTCGCGCGCGCCGCTCGCGCCTCGAATGATGTGAAATACGACGTTTCATAGAGGGTACGCATAATCGAACCCCCGGGGGCCGAATTCATGAACGCGTGGGTTAGGGTAGCGGTAAAGGCGTCGGCACTTTTGATGATTAACCGCAAGGGCAGACCGTCTTCTAGCCGAGCAGTGTCTCACTTGCCCCTGCCTCTTAGCTGGGTTAGAAGTGGGCACGACTGGTTAGCGATCTCCCGCTTGCACAGGGTAACCATCAAAAGTGCCGAAGCCTTTACCGCTACCCAAACCCACGCGTTGATGAATCCGGCCCCGGGATAGGGGCTATCTACACACCGAGGAAGGAGTCGTCTCGCCTCATTCCACTCGGGACCCCTTTGCATCCGTCGAGTTACGTGACGTTCGGAACTGCAGAAAAACGGGACAACTCCTCCCTCTGTGTGTAGAGAGCCCCTGACCCTAACCCCCGTCCGCGGCACTATCAACTTTCTTAACAGTTTTGGTATAGTATGGTATCGATCAAAGCTTTGCAAAAACGGCGTTTTGCGGCATTTTTTGAGCTCACAAAGCGCCGCATCGCCATAACTCCTTTCAAAATCGACGAAATGAGTTTTTCAGGAAGTTTTCGTGTTTCTCTATGCGAAGCGAATGTAGTGGTACGAGTGGAAAGCCTTTGCGACTCCGGTAATTCGTTCAAAAATGTGTATTTCTTTCTAAGATTCACATCGACCACAGGTCAAAACAGAAAAGATTCCTGCTATCAAGGCCATCTGATCAGTTCATAATGAGGGATTTTGTGGTACAAATATTCATTTTTCGATAAACTTCTGGAGTTGAATCTGTGATTTTGTAATACTATCGTATAGGACTAAATGGAGACAATCTAAAAATTACTACAGAATTGAAATTGGATCACTTTGAAACAAGTTATGGCGCTACGGCGCAAAAAAACCTTCCAAAGCGCTTTCTTTGTTAGAAATTCGCTCGGTACTGCATGCCAATGAACTTCCACGAACAAGACTTTCTACATTAGATAGCATTAAAGTATTCAAACTGAAAAAGTTACTGGAACTCCGCTCGAATCTGTTCGGGGCCTACTCGAGCAGACAGAAAACAGTAACAATCACTTCCGCCCACAAATTCGGGGGTGATGGTCGTAATGTATTCTAGCCACAGGAAAGGCGGGGAAATCTCCGTGTTCCTTCGGATCACGCGCACCGCTCATTCCCCATTTCCCCGCCTCTCTCGCGGTTGGAATACATGAATACATTACGATCAACACCTGAAATTCGGCCCTGAACGGGTTAATAGGTTTCTGTATATCTCATATTGAATATTGGAGTATTCTGATTATATTCGAAATTTCTACCAGCTCGATTGGAGACATTTCACCTCTGGACCGCAAAAATGGACTTGTGCCGGAGACTCGGCTTCCCATTATTCTGAAATTATTCGTTTATTCGATCGAATATTCGAATAGAGGACTTTTCGAATGTTCGAATAAACGAATTATTTGAAAAATTGAGTTTTTCGAATATTCGTATAAACGAATTATTCGAAAACTTGACTTTTCCGAATAATCGAATTATTCGAAAATTCGATTATTCATTTATTCATCCGAATATTCGTTGATATACTCTAGTAATCACGAGTGACTACTCAATGTGATCTATTCAAGGAAAAAGCATGAAAAATCGCTGTTTAAGCCGAAACACCGATGTCAGAGCAAAATGGAAGTGACAAAGAAAGTTTTGAAAACTCTCCAACCATCCTCAAAGATTTTGACCCTATGAAGAGTGTCTTCAGACTTACTCAACGCCATCTACAATCGATCAGGCTATTGTCAATACTTTCCGAACACGTTAGTAATGCTTGCAAACCTATTCATAACATCTGCTTCTTCTGTACAGTTCCCTCGCAGTATCGAAGATCTAAATAGAGATTTTGTTCTAATCAACTAGTAAATAAATAGAAGACGATATGCAGAGACAAGCCGTTCCGATGGTTCCGAAGTGAAGACTGTGGTAAGGGTATGGTCCCGTAGGAGCTGATCCCCAATTATTAAGTAAAATTTTTATCAGTGAATATCTACCCGTCATAGGTGTGATCAATGCAAAGTAATGCACGCCTTTAAGTACGCCGCGAAGCGAAGTGAGTGTGCGCGCTTGTGCATATTTTTTTTATTCATTTGTTGACAGAAGAAGGGTGACCTGCGCATCCTTTCTTTTAAAGTATACAGAACATTATGTTGAACTTAATGAATTCGAGTGTCACATTGATGGCCGTAAAGCAGCTAGTTCTTGAGTCACATTTTCGGTAACTCAAGAACAAGAAAACCCACTGAATCTCTTTTCCGAATATTGTATCGTCAGTAGGAGTCACGTTAGAGTCATCAACTGATATAGTGCCATTCAAAAGTAGAGCCGCACCCTCTAATATTTCGTTATTCGATCTGAATGTGATCGGTTTCATAAGATATCATTACCATTAAACCGTCGTATCCGGAAACCCTACTGTACAACACTACAGAGCCGCAAGTAAAAAAATGAGATTCTTTTCTCTTTGAACCGCAAAATACTACGTTTCGAAAGTAAAGACGCATTATCAACAGCGCAAAAAACTCAAATGTTCAAAGTGCAGTTCCCCTCTTCGGAGATTCAATAAACAGGTGTAACTATTCGTAACATAAAAAGCAAATGCCACGTGTCTCTCGCAGTGTGAGCAAGCAGAAATACGTGCCCTGAATATCGCAGAAATGAGCAACCGGAAGATCGCCAAGAAACTCAGGCGTTGATCGAGAGTTGTCAACAGGCATCTGCGCAATCCCTGTTCCTATGGGAAAAAGGCGAGATTCGAAAGACCAGAGAAGCTGTTCGCCCAAGATGTCCGCCTAATGGTCACTGAAACTGGACTCTAAGGACAACTGAAGTTCGAGCTGAATTGTCGACTTCTGTCTCAAGAACGACTGTCTCGAGGGTCATCGGACAAGAAAGAAACATCTAATATCGTCATCTCCAAACCGCCCTACGCCTCACTGGCACTCACAAGGCAGCACGGCTACAGTTAGCTAAGAGGAGCATAGCGACAGACTGACCACAGGTCGGTACAAGTTTTTTTTTTAGGTAACACTGAAGCAAATTTTGCAAAGATTCGTACTTGTGTGATATTTTTTGAGAAAATGGAGTTCAACTTGGATCTTCCCGATGGATATGCCTAATACTGGAGGGACCTTCGGAAGCAACTCATGTTCTTCAGCGAGTGGAACTTTGGAGGTGGTACTGTCATGGTTTTGGGAGCTTCCTGCAGTGACAGCTTTTCGGAGACTGCATCCATTTTCACTCACATGGACTCCGCTGAGTATAACTTTTCTCACACAGCAGGATAGAGGCAAGCTTGTTCTCTAACACGACAACGCGTCAGTCTACGTGAGTCGGTCGACAAAGGCGTGGTTTGAGAAGAGAAAGGTTCCATTCATTACTGGTCGATTCGACTAGTCGCTTCACAGCCAGCAGTTAGAAAACCCGTCGCAGCAACAAATCTTGCACTTAGTCGCGACGAGTTAGAACAGTTTGCAGTTACAGTCGGGATCGCCGAACGGCTGGGGTATTTCATAGCTGGTCGAAGCGACCTGCTTGATTTTGTTGGGTCGCTCCGACTAGTCGCGTCGCTTCCATGATGGAAGCGATTCGTCAGGTCGATGCAACTAGGCCGTGATCTTTTGCCAAGAAGGCTCCACACTCAATCTTGCGGTATTGTCCGAAAATCACTCCGACACTGGCACCGGTCTCCAACGGGAGTCCTAGCCCCATCAGCCAAATGGCTCCTGTTTTTCTCCCGCAGGAGTCTTGTTTCTCTCCCGTAGCAGACCTAGCATTGCACTGTAGTTGAACGAAATTCCATTTTGGGGAAATTTCGTATAACGTTTGCCAGAATCAACAAATCCGCCTAGTTTTCGTTCTGCTCAAACTCGGAGCATGAATTTTACGCTTCCCCTCTGACAATCAGAACCTAAAACTACTATTCACCATAAAGCCCCAATAACGTTCCTCCTTCACCTATCATAAAGGTGGGAATCCGTATTCGGAGCACCCCAATCAATCAATGACGGGTGCGCCTCTGTGAACCTGCAACAGCGAAATCGGCTCTCCTCCAGGCAACGCACAGGCGTACCGGAGGCACCGCGGGTTTGATAAATCATTTAACGTGGGTAGTCCCGGTCAACAACAGGAGATGTTTTGTGGTGTAGGTGATCCAATGTAAGCAATGCGACACGATGTCGTGTGGGAGACCGTTTCGCTCTAGTTCGGTCATCCACAGTACAAAACTGTTCCTGTGGGAGATCGCGATGTTCGTTTTCTCCTGTAGGAGACCGCTGCCATGGTCGGATCTTCGTCATGCTTTACGCGCGATTGCGTCCCCACCAGCGATCCAAAGTCGCTCGACGGTTTTAAATCGCTGGACGAATATATTACAAATCGTTTCGTTCAGCGATTTCAGATCGCCGCAGTATTGTTGGTCGCTTCGACTCCAAGTCAAAGCGACCAACTGTGAAGGGGGCTTAAGGAAAAGCGTGTGGACCGGTCAGCATGTTCTCCCAATCTCAATCATTTGGAGAATGTCTAGGGTATGCTGGTACGCGATATTTATGGTCAAGCCCGAACGTACGCAAGCGCTGAAGACTTCAAGGCAGCAATCATCCCTCCCCGGGACCGCTCGGAGGTACAGGTGTTACTGGTGAATTCAATACCACATCTCGTTTATGAAGTGATTTCTGAGCGTGAAGTAACGAGCTGCTACCAAACTTTCATTGCTTGTTGTTTTTGTTAATAGATTTGCTGCAAATCGTAAGTGCGTCTATAGTTTTAGAGCGCTGTTTTTTAAGGTTTGAGATCAAAAGTACCCAGTGTTTTCACTTGAGACACTGAAATGTTGTGCCCTAAAGTTTTCGGGCACGACGAGTTCAATAGTTATGATATTTTCTGCAACCGATCACATGAAGATCGAATAGCGACGTACTAGAGGGTGCGTCTATACTTGGGGAACGCACTGCATCATTCAACTATAAACGAAAAAAAATGTTGGCTCTTCAAAATGTGCTTACATTGCATCAGTGGAAATAATGAATCGAAACAGTATAGTATATACGGTAAAGACAATGGCGAATATCAGAAACCAGCGTCGTACTATTTTATATCCAGCACTGAAATATTAAGGTTGCCGAGTTGATTGATACCTTCTGGTCTTCACTGTCAAGAAAAAAATCTTCTCATTTTGAATACAATAGATTTTGGTCTCTTTCGGTCTGAAGATTTATATGAGGTTTACCTTGACTGGGATGACTAGATCGAATCAATGATCACGCACACATACAAACGAGGCAACACGAGCTAGATTGTATTATAGTCAAAATTGGGACTTACTCTATGCCTATATTGCGCGCAAATGATGAACGTGTCCTCAGTACCAGAAATCTCCTGAAAAGATACATCTGTATGCAATAATACACATTTACAGACAACTTTCACTTGAGATGACTCACAAAATGTTTCTTGAACTTGCCAATATATTCCTAACGTCGTTTTCCATTTATGAATATGAGAGAACGAGGAACAATTAGAGGGTAGTGTAGATACAATGTAAATGTCTGAAACCCTCAAATGATTAATAGTCTGTGATGCGATGAATCTTCTCGTATTGTACTGCGTTTTGTCAGGTATTAGCTACTAGTATTTGGGTTGGTTTTGGAGCAACTGACAATACTAACTCACAATCACTACACAATACAAGACACTTGAAAATGGTCATTGAACTCCAAACGCATCAAAAATTCAAAAATTGGGTTTCAGAAAGTTTGAAACTTTTCTTTGATGAGCTTACGGCTCCTAGACCCTTCTCCAGACCTAAAGTTCATGCATTAAATTTTGGAAGCGTAACGTACAGTTATGAGCAACCGTCCTGCCTTGACTTTTTGCCCGATACTTGCATTACATTATGGAAGCGTGGGATAACAATCTCCTATCGGAGGCCGAAAACAAGGCATAGAGCTGCCAGTTTCACAGCTCGATCGGGATCAATCTTCATTAAAAGCAGTGTTCACGATAATCTCTAATTTTGAGATTATTCGCTAGATTGACTAAGTGACCCCCGGGTAGAACTTAAACGACCTAGAAATTGAGAAAAACGCACCATGAGTACACAAAATTCTTAAAGGCAGTGGTCGCGCGCAAGTATGCTCGCCTTCTTTTCCTCTCTGAACCCTTTTCTGGGTATAGAGTAGCATAACCTATAAGAAAAAATCGGGAAAAAACGCTGTTCAAGGCCAAATTCGAAGCCTGAACTTCCTTGTCTTTTGATGGTGGACGAGCCCACCTTACATCATCGGCATCGACGATCTCTAGTATCAGGAACATCAGCTGGCTTGAAATTGAATTTCAATCAATGAACCTTCGGATTTATGTACACATCTAGTCAAAAACATTGACTAAAGTGCTTGCTTTCATTGTTCAATTGTTTTATTAGGTAAATTTGCACTCATTTCTCCCTCTGAGTGTCGCTGATTTTTGACTGCTTGGCATGAGACTGTGATCTTTCTGTGCACGTGTGCACGAACTGGAAGTTTAGTGTCTTAACAACTCTAATTTTAGCCCGTTTTTCACCGCACTACCTTCATAGTTTTTGAGCTGTTTTTGATCTGAGCTAATTTTTGTAGTTTTTTTCGCTAAAGTTGTTCATAGTGACCACTGCCTGTAAGTATCACCCCACCTCCTAAGTATCACAGAAAGTGTTTGTTGTGACAATGAAATCTTTTGTTGACCCCACCTTTGCAATTCTCTACTCTCTATTGCTCCGTTCTTTTCTTGGTGCCCCAACTAATCCTCTTTGGCATGGAATATTCTTCTATTTTCGATTGGCCCAATTTTCCACCGATGGCAACTACCATGAACATGTTCATCCAACCGGACAACTTGTCCATGTTATAGAATAATCTTACTGAAATATGATGTTCTGATGCGTCTCTCGCCGTTTCTTCGTGATTTTCGCAACACTTGGAGGCCATCGCATTGTTTTATGTGAAAAACTCGAGGACATCTTGAACGCTGCCTTTAAGCTGAGTAAAACGTAGGTACCTATTGCACTGCGAAGACGTTTAAGCATAGAATTGTCAAAAAACTTCTAAAGGCATTGTGTTGGTGTAAGCCGCGTAACCCGGTCTTGGTTTACTTTTCTCAAGATTTCTTTGTATTACGTCTTATTCTACCGCTATATGCTTTTATAACTAGCTAGTGTGTGATTTATTCTGGAGTAACCTTTCTCACAAGTGTCTTAAACATCGTACCAAAATAAATAAACAAGTATATAAATAAATAAACATGGTAAAAAACCACGCTAGTCGTAGTCCTACTTCTTTTCTGTCTTTCAGTACTCTGCGATGCGTAGTTATATTTTTATCAACCCATCAAAGTAAAGTATAACCAAGAGGTACCACTTAATCAGGTAACGAGCAGCAGCACATGGCATAATTCTACCCTCTTGTTAATTTCAGGTGGTATGTGCCTTATATTAATGGCCTCCATGATTTTTCTGTCTACCAGTTCGTTCATAGACCGGTGGAGTGCTGTAATTAGAAGTCGATGCTTCTCGAGCTTGTTCCATCGTTGTCTGGAGAAACCATTGTTTGGATAGGATGATGGGTTGTGATGCGCCCTCTTGTGTTCATCCACTCGTTCGAAGATTTTCCTAATTGTCTCTCCTAAATACTTTTCCCCACAGTCTTAAATGCATCGCCAGCGGTGAAAATCAAATCCATTTTTTTTGTCCACAATCGAACCATTCGGGCTAGCTGACATCACCTACGAAACTTGAGGCCCTAAAAAGGCGCACCTTGAAGGTTATGGCCACCTGAAAACTGCTCTGGGGTCGATCATTTAGCACTTCTTGGTCGATCATCTAGCTCTTTTTCATTGATTATTGATGCGACCGCCCACAACAACCGCCTAACAACATGGAAAACATTTATGGCACTAACTCCTCATGCGGGAAAATTTCAAAAACGAATGCGACCAGGCCTCCGAACGCAGAAAAACTTCAAAACCGATTTTGGGGCGGAACTCAAGTTTAATTTAACAGTGCATTCGAACTGGTTTTTCTTTGCGAGCCAAGGTTTCAAAATGGCGCTTTCAATGTTTTCGTTCCCTACAGAGACCAAGCTATACGATACCTTCGAAAATACGGATTCCAAAAGCTTGCGAATTCTCTTTGCTGAGCTTTTGGCTCCTAGAGCCTTCTTTAGACCTAAAACCTTCAGACCTTCTGGGGAGTTTCTACGTTTGGAACTCGAGGAACTGTTTGCAGTCTCATGTATTGTGTAGTGAATGGGAACGAAAATGATGCTCAATTATACCACTATCCTACCAATACCAACTCAGACAGATCGCCCGTAAAGTATCTCTGGAGAAGCTGTCTCTCCGTTTCAAGCCAAATCTAGCCACCTACTTGCGCCACCGCTGTTGCTGGCCGGTCGACCGCGGTTCCGCTCGGAACGGTGTTCAGTTGTGTATCCAAACGTGGTTGTTCTCCTGACGAATAGGCGTAGCTTCACCGTTCTGATGCTCGCACCGCTGCAAGCAACCACACCTACACGGGCCGCAATAGGGACTCAATCTCTGCCACGACCTGCGCTGAGCGCTCACAGCAAACAGCTGCGGTAACCGCCCTCCCCCTTCCTCCAACTGTACGGAGATGTCCCTCCCCCTGGGAGTCAAAATGTTCCCATATCCCTTCCTCTAGGAGTTAAAATGTTCCCTTCACCCATATGAGGCTGCTCTGGAAGATGACAAAAGGCCACGTCCTAGAGTCGGCATCTGAATGCGAATGAGGACTTATTCAGTTTAAATGCCTCTTATACCGTCTGCGCACATGCTTACCATATTAGCAACTGGTGAAGCATTGCTGATCCTGTCAATGAACTGTATGGTCAAAAACCTATAAAATGCAAGCTGGTGCAATGCGCTAGATGTGGGCCGCATCGCAAGATCGTCGTAGCTAAGGTCTGTCCAAATGAGGCTCTCGGCCCTCGCGCGCGGCTGCCTAGCTTGCATTTTTCGGATCTCTACATCAACAAACACGAAATGGAAACGACTAGTCAGTAATATCTAAGTCAGTCGATTGCAGCCTCGAAAAGGCTGGTTGAAGAATCGTCTTTGAAACGGTGGCTCGACACGCACGATCACCACTCGTGAGGACAGCTCTATTTGAATGGACTTCAGTGATGCAACAGATGTTAACAGAAAGTATAAAGTCTGGGTGCGGCTTGTTACCTACGGAAAAGTTCACGGAATGTCAAAATCAGAGACTCATGCTGAAAACAGTGCTCAAGACATGCGAAAAGCGACATACAGTCCTTACGCATCGTTGTGTCGACCGTGTTTTTATTGTGTCAATTCACAATATGATGACGCAAGCTCGGTGCACTTAGCATGTGATACGAACACCAAGTTCGCGTCAACAAATTGTGCACCGACTTGATGGAAGCACGAGCGATATATAGTTCGGGCAATCAGAAAAGGGATAGCTGCGGACACCTCAGCGGACTGCGCTGCGTTGTGTATCTCTTTCGCGGATACACCCATCATACCATGTTCCGTGCCTAATGTATGATATAGTTCCGCAATCGCGTTCAGCTCGCAAAGTCTCAACATCATAATCTTAGAAGCGAAGCGGTGGTTTTGCGAATGATTTCTTCATTCTCATAGTTGAATTTTTCAAAAACAACCGCTTTGCTTCTACGATTATGATAATTAGGACTGGACGCGATTGCGTTGCACATGTGTCAGCCCCGTGTATGGTGAATGAAAGTCCAGTGATCGACATAGCTAGCGAAGCATGTCGGTAGCAGCGACACCTGCAGACGCCCACTCAGGCTTTTGCAATGTTCATACCTTAGTCAGCTAATGACCATCTTTATGAAGCAAAGTTGTCTCGCTATGCCGGTGTACATGTAAAAAAGGCAATGTGTCAGTCAATACCAAAGTCCAGATGTTCCAAACCGAAGCCTCAACGGTTAAAATCGGTGAATGTCAATTTTTTTGCTTAAAGTCGTTCTGAACACATGCTTATCGTTCAGGCCACTCGAGTTCCTATGGCTCCTACTGTCGGCACGAGTCGTACTGATACTTTGCGTTCATATTGTGCAATGACGCAAATTAGGTGCGCCTGTTTGAGAGCCACGTTATCCACGAAAATAGTCGATAGGGGTTAGGAGGGCACGTCGAGCGCAAAAGCGCGAGCTACGAGGTGCCAGCTATTGTTGCTGCTAACTACGCTCATAAGGGTTCTGCAGAGTTGCACCAACCGGTGACTGACTGCCGAGCGTCAGCCTCAACGCGGCGACAAAAATGTTTCCGAAGATTATCGGTATCGGGTATCGGGCGGCGTCGGTTGCCGCGCGCTGGCAGTGACGCAGGGCCGTCGAGGCGCCAGAGCACTAGAGTGTTGCCCGAATATTCGTTTATTCGAATAATATTCGAATATTCGAATAATTCGAATATTCGAATATTCAAAGAAGTGGATTATTAGGGTTATTCGAATAATCGAATATTCAAAGAAGTGGAATATTCGTTTATTCGAATATTCTAATATTCAAAGAAGTGAAATATTCGGTTAACTCGAATATTAGGCACGAATAGTTTGAATATTCGACAAGATCGCACTCCATTTTGCCCTGATTTTACATTTCAAACTTCTTAGCCTAATGGCTAATACTCCTAATTTCTCACGATTCTTCAGTGCCTCATAAATATGTATAGTTATAGCAAGTATTTAAAATATATTAAATCGCTCGTAGGATTTTGTCAAAACGCCAGAATTGCCCATCTCACTTTCAGTTATAGAGAAAAGTTTAAATCTCGAGCGACGCGTAAGTATAACAACACTTGAGTAAACTGGCAATTTTTCACGATGATGACTAGAATGAGCCATTTCCATGTGTATTTTCATGAAACTGGTTCGAGGTGATGCTATTTGTCTACTTTCCCGGTGGACTTCACCTAAATTCTGACGGAGAAGCCTAAGTTCTCTCCTTCCATAATGGTGGACTTGGAATTCGACGGTTTCCAGCCACCTGGAACGACCAGCTGGGTGTAGTTTCAAGTTTGTGCCAGACCATTCTGTTGTCGCCTAGACGTCTCATGGAGCTGGGAAGCAAGATATTACACGGCGAGTTCCCTGTGACATGGCGTCGATCTCAGCGACTAACTACGAACTATCGCTGAGTTTTTTCGAATTGTCGCTGAGATTTCGGAGTAGGGCACGGCTAAGCAGCACTAGGAAGTTCGCCCTCGCATGAACCGCACATAACTCAACTGAACTCAACTAAGCTAAACCAAACTAGACCGAAGCAGACCACACATTTGGCGGCTATTTCGCGGCGAGCATTATTTGGCGGCAATTCCGCGGCCAGCATTACTTAGCGGCTATTTCGCGGCTATTACTTGGGAAAAAGGCATTCTGCGTCTATTTCGCGGCTATTTCTCTGCCAAAAATCACAGTACACGCACGTAAACGTGATTGAGATAACTACGGAAATATAATGGCATGGCTCAAAACAAAACGCCTACGCTTTTTGAAGCGTCAAAAACGACCCACAATGACGCTACACGACTGAGAAGTTGGCCTCGCCCCTGTATCTACCCGCCCCTTGTATTTGCGTCCTCCTCCAAAACAGGGGTGCTGGGCCATTGTCGCCGTCGGTGACATTTGTGGGTGGTACAATAGGTACAATAGGTAAACCACAAACGTCGCCGACGGTGGAAATTGACAAGCACCCCTGTTTGAGAGGACGCAAATACGGGGGGCGGGTAGATACAGGTGCGGCGCCGACTCCTTAGTCGTGTAGAGTCACTTTGGGTCGTTTTCAACGCTTCGGAATGCGTAGGCGTTGTGTTATGAGCCATACCATTCAATTTCCGTAGTTAGTATCTCAACCACGTTCACGAGCGTGTATGCTGAATTTAGGTGACAAGAGCGCAGCCGGTTCAATTACCCAAGTACGCGGTACATTGGCCCCGCCCATCGTAGGTGTACCGACCACGCCGCGTGTCGGTGTCCCGACCGCGACGCTTGTCGGTGTGCCAACCGCGACGCGTGTCGGTTTGCCGACCGCGTCGCGTGTCGGTGCACAGTAGTTCCTAAGCCAGATAAAAGCCTTGCAGGATGTGAACCGCTGCTAAATAGGTGGCTAAACGCGACACGTCCAAATGTCAACAGCCCGACAACAGGCGGACTTCGCTGGGCAACGGGCAGGTTTCAAGCTTACAATGCAAGCGATTTGAGTTGTCAAGACGGTGCAGTATGAAATGGCAACTTATCAACCTGTTGCCGATGCCCCAGTTTGCCTGAGTGGATTGGATGGAATAGCACGCAATAGAGTGTTGCCCCAATATTCGTCTATTCGAATATTCGAATAATTCGAATATTCAAATATTCAAAGAAGTGCATTATTCGAGTTATTCGAATAATCGAATATTCAAAGAAGTGGAATATTCGGTTTAATCGAATAATCGATTATTCGAAGAAGTGGATTATTCGAATTATTCGTTTATTCGAATATTCAAAAAAAATTATTTGTTCCAACACTCTACAGAGCACTCTGCGGTGCCCCTTCTTTGTCGTTCACGCCGCGATATTGCATCACTCAGCACTGCGAGCAACGTGACGACTTAAACTCTGCAGACCTCTTATCGGTAACTGAAGGCTACGACATCCAGCAGCACTTTATGATTACCTATATCGCAGCTAGGAATAGCGGTATAGAGCTTCGGAGAACCTATTGGCTCCTAACGTTCAAACATGTGATACCTGTCGAAGTGACAAAATATGTTTACCTGCAACTACCTGTCTGAACACGTTTGATCGATACGTATTATTTGTTTAGGAGCAGAACTGTTTTCCGAAGCTCCATACTCGCACTCCCGCAGCTAGAGATCAATATGGCATGTACTCAGACATTGGAATTTGCGAACCGCCGGCATTCGCTTGGCGAGCAAAAATCATTCCCGGTGTCCGATAGCCATTAGCCGGCGGTCCGCCAAAACCCTGCCAGCGGTTCGCCAGGACGTTGGTCCACCGCTGGCGGTTTCTTGTCCTATCTGGCAGCCCGCTGTTGAGCAATCATTTGCCAGCGCTCCGCCAGTCTCTTGGCAGATCGATGAGTCGAGGTGGGTCCCTCACCGCAGATCGTTGCGTAGGAGGTCGCCTAGACTTTAGGTCACCTTCCAGGGCCGGCATCAAAGTGCCGAGTGAACAATCATTGGAGTGAATCGTCTTATATACCGGCTGGGTTTATCAATGAAATCAGATATCAAACTATAGCATGTTAAAACGTGAGTGGTCGTCAACTCTCTCGAGTGCCAGCCATGTGACGACTCAGTGCCAAGCGAAGGCCACTGGGCGGTTATGCGCCAGCCGTGTGCCAATTGTTGGATAACTGCGTTTTTATGCGCTCGGTGATTTCGAGGTTTGAGAGCCCTTGCCAGCCGAATGCAATTTATCACGCAGCTTTCAGGCAGCTGACACATTTTAGCCAGCGGTTCGCCTCTAGCTCTAATTGAGATGCCAAGGATGAGCCGGTTGTCGACCTCGCAGTTGCCAATTGCCAGCTGAATACCTGTTATCCCCCAGCTGTTTGGCAACTGGCACATATTCGCCAGCCGTCCGTCGCTGGCTTCAAATGACATGCCGAGTGTATGCCAACTGTTGGCCTCGTGATTGCCATTGGCCAGCTAAGAGCCAGCTATCCCCCGCTGTTGAGCAACTGGCAGATTTTTGCCGGCTGTCCGCTGCGCCCAATGTCTGAGTAGCTATAGACGCAGCCTCTGGAACAGGAGCCATTGAAGAGTCAGATTGTCGATATGCGTTCGTTCCTTCAATTTTGGAGAGAATAGTAGCTCTAGGACGAGTACCCTCTTAATGGCGGAACGACTTACATTTGCCGGCCTTATTCTGACGCACGAAACCTTATTGCTGGATAGGTGTGAACACACAATGTGCCTTTAACAATTGGGATAGCCGGCTTCCACCGATGGTTGAGGATAATTGAAGCTGTAGGCTCGGAAAAAGCGTAGTATCAAGTACAGAGAAATGGACGGGTTTCTGACAGGTTGAAACGACATATTGAAACACACATGTGAGGCCGATTGTTCTTCGTAGAAAAAAACTTGTCGGTGCAGTCGCAGGAGGAAAAAAATGGAAGAAGTCGAGTTTTGTCGGTGACAGCAGTAATGTCCTTATAAGGATGCGGGGTTGCCGAAAAGTATGGGTGCTTGCGAAAACCCACTTTACAATATTCTTCTTAGACTTTTTTGTATTTTCCACTTCATCAACTATCCACTAGGGCAAGAAAGTTGTTGGAGCTGATTCGAGTAGCAACTACTGACCGTAATACAGACTGTACCCCCCCCCCCCGTCATGGAATCCACAGTGCTCCATATGTGGCTGACATCTAAGTCGTCCCTGTTTTTTTCAGCCGATCTCGCAAGTCAGCCGTACTAGCATTTTTTGGGTTTCTTATGTTCTTTGTACCTTGATGCAGCTCAAAAATGATGCCAATTTTATGCAATGAATCAATTGTCTGAAGCTGTTAGTATTCAGAAATAACGAAAAACCGAAAAAAAAATTGAACTGACAAGGGTAGCATAAGAAGCGCAGGTCTGAACGGTAGAAATCTAATGTCATATGGGAATGATCACGCATTACATGGTAAAATAGTGTAGGTGGTCCGCCGCGAAAGATAGATCTAAAGGAGTTATAAGCTCCGAAAATTTGCCAGCCATCGACCTTCTCCTAGTCTATGAATTGTTAATCGGGCAAGACAACAGCATCGACGGCGCAAAGGAAGGAAGGGGCATTGGTGGGCATGTGACCAGGGTTCGAATCTCCCCCAGAGATGCATTTTTGCAAATTCACCGAACTTCCATATTTTTATCAAAAATTATATCACAAATGTCATCTTATCCTTTTGCTGAGCGATATACCCATATCGACAGTGAAATAGACTCGAGTACAAAGGATTTAGGGTTTTGTTCCCCATCAAGGATTTTCATTGTTTTGGAGAACTAATATGATTTGGAAGTATTACTATAACGTATTTTTACCAACCTTTTCACTTTATGGGACGCAAAATACATAACCATTCCTTTCACCAATGGTAAATAGGCACATAATACATCAAACATAAGCAAATTCCGCAATAGGGACAGCGAATGAACGTGATAGACCCCTGGCGACCTATCTCTTCACAGGGGCCGAGCACTATTGAAAAATGCGAGATCGGTTGGAGTTCCGAAAGGACCCGGACGGATAAGAACGTAGCCGGCCTTAAAGGCATCGTCCACGCCGAAAATCATAAATTATTTTAGACGACCTAAAAATTCAAAATTTTGAAGAGCAATAGTAGAGTGAAATCATTGAGCAGTGCTTTCGGAAGCTGAAAAACCCGATGTCGGCCAGCTGAACCAAGCATGTTACGCCAGGCGGTTTTGTCAAGATCTGCAGGTTTTTCCCCGCCGGCACAAGAGCCTGTATCGCGCTTCGATTGGAAAAATCACTCCTTGAATCGAAAAAGAGAACACGATTCTCCGGTATTTGCTGGATGAAAAAAGTCTCGAAAAATGCAAGTATTGTTAATGTCGTCATGATATGGGATGTTCCGCTGACGACGTAAAGTTTCTTCGCCTTAAAAACACTCTTCAATGGGAAGCGACCACCTGGCTCTGGTAATTGGACAATGAGCATTTCTCCGACCTTGCCTGATGGGAAAGTGAGGGGCATGACGGTCAGACTACGGGTGGTCGCAGAAGCCGACTGCACCAAGCGCACCGTCTTCTGTTACTTAATGGTTCTCATGACCTGATCAAAATATGTGGGGTGATGCTTCCTAATCATACAAGTTCCCCAAAATAATGGGAAAGCTTTGATGGGAAACAAACCTTGAATCCCTTGTACCCGAGTCGATTTCACTGTCGTTATGGCTATATCGCGCAGCAAAAGGATAAGATGACATTTGTGATATAATTTTTGATCAAAATATGAAAGTTCCGTGAATTTGCAAAAAGTTAGCCCCGGGAGAGATTCTAACCCTAGTCACGTGCCCACCACTGCTCCTTCCTCCCTTTGCGCCTTCGATGCTGTTGGCATGACCGCTTAGCAATTCACAGGCTAGGAGGAGGTCGATGGTTGTCAAATTTTTGGAGCTTTTAACTCCTTCAGATCTATTTTTCGCGGCGGGTACCCAACCCTATTACACCATGTAATGTGTGAACATTCCCACATGACATTAGATTTCCACCGTTCAGACCTACGCTTCTTATACTTCCCTTGTGAAAGGAAGATATGACGGTTCGTTTCACAGTTAGGTCTATGGCATGTTTCCTCAAGAAAAAAAAACAATTAAATCTCAGCCGCGGCTGGCGCGAGCGGCTCAAATCTCACCGACTATCTGGCGCCGGCAGAGGTTTAAATCTCACCGGCGGTAAGCTGATGAGCTGCGCTCATCTCTCGGCCTCAGTCGATTGGCGGGCGGGCAGTCGATTGGCGGGCCGGCGCACGCGACCGCCGCGCCAGTCGCGGGTGAGATTCCAATGTTTTCTCTCGAGGAAACATGTTGATCCGAAAGTGGACGAGTTGTACCGCATTGGCTTAAATAGCGGAGCCAGCGATAAATCTACTTGGATAACGACGCTAATGCACCCGTACGGCCCTTTCTGGAACGCTCACGCCGCTAAAAGCGTGAAAAATTAGTCAGAATGACCGTAAATGAGCATTGAATATTTCTATTAGAGAGCGGCATCCGTGTCGATGGGCGGAGAAAAGATGAACTGGTGACTCAATGCGGCTCTAATACGGTTCGTTTTAACTCGTTTTTGATGCTGCAACTTCGTCAAGGCTCTTTTAGACCCGGTACGACCCCAGTAATTAAGCTATCTCAACAATTTTTGCGAGCGTGTATGCTACCTTTAGAGACTCCACTGTCAATCACTTCAGGGGAATATGAAACCGGGATTATGCTTATGGACAAACCAGAATACAAGAATATCAAGGTGATTTGTGACTGCCAACCAGTAATAAAAGTTTCTCTCAATACGGGTCTTCCAGCTACGCCGGAAAGAGATCTTGTTTTTCGAAGAAACGAAGAAAAATCGAGTTCACGGCGTAGGTGCGCTATGTGGACACGCGGTCCCGAGGGCAAAAAAGTCTTGTGCACAATGCACATGCCCAATTCGTCGACTGTGCACTGTGTGCAGGCTCTTAATCTTGTTGGAAGATCACATTGCGATGGGTACTTTTCCACTACAGTTATACTTTTCCTGGAACCCCAAAATACAAGACGGCGGCTCTTCAACTTACACGTACTTCGGGGAAAGCAAAGAAAGTCCAGCCTTTTGATTTGATTCTGCGCCAAAAATTCACTTTCAAAATAATGTGAATTCGGAGGAATACACGTACTGACGACGATTTGAAAAATTTGGGTTCGATTGTGTATGAAAATTTGCTCCCCGCTAAAGAGAACGACCTTTCAGGAGGTCGCAAAAATTTTGAGGTTTTGTGACTTTCTTCGCAATCCTTTTTCGACTCCTGTACACGATTATAAATTGTCACAACCACTAAATTCTCACGGTGAACAAATTTGATAATAACCGATTGACGAGGGGTAGAGTATAAAGGAAATGGAGAGCTCTGTGTCTTCAATCACACACCGTTATTTTCCAGACTTTAGCTACTGAAGCTCTAAACAGACTGAGAAGTCGGGAGCCACCCCCACCCTCCCCGGGGATAGGAATATGATGATATCGGGTACTAAACAAAAAACCTTCATAGAAAAAACTGCTTTACTTCAGTGAGAATTTTTTGGAGATGAAGAATTATCAACCTGCTACGCCTATAAATCCGTTCAGAGTAACGGTGCGCGCTGATCAAGGCCAGATTCATTTTTCCCCAAAAGTGGATCTTACTGAATTGTATTTCGATCGGAATGGCCACTTTCCTTGCCTTGTGAGCAGGGTCAAGCAACCCGTTGTGCAAAATGCGTTCTTTCTTGCAACCCCCTTCATTTGTGACAAAACTTTGCGACCCCCTCCCTAAAAACGGACCTGCTGAGTTCCAGAGAGGCCCGCTCACTTCGCTGAAGATCCGAATGCTCGTCAAAATTGGAGTTGTCCAAGCAGTGTCATATACATTCTCAGGGAAACCATCTCTCGGAGCGACACCGGCTCCTCCCAATTATGACGTCCCAATCGACAGCGGCCGAGGGCGAACTGGCTTTCCGGTCCCTGTCCGGTGCAAATTCGCCCCTCGACCGCTGTCCGTTCACTCTCGGGGCGACAGCGGTGCCAACTCTAGAGATACATAGGCGCAGAATTGGTTGTTCCCTAAGTGATAAACTGTGGGATCTCAGTGGCAGTGCGCCGGACGCCGTATAAAGTGTGAGGGACCCCAATGACGGTGCGCCGGACGCTGGGCAAAGTATACGGGACCCAAGTGGTGATACGCCGGACGTCGGATGAAGTGTGCGGGACCCCACTGACAGTGCGCCGGACGCCGGATAAAGTGTGCGGGACCTCAGCGACGGTGCGCCGGACGCCGAACAAAGTTTACGGGACCCAATTGGCGGTGCGCCGGACGCCGGATAAAGTGTGCGGAACCCCACTGACAGAGCGCCGGACGCCGGACAAAGTATACGGGACTCAATTGGCGGTGCGCCGGACGCCGGATAAAGTGTGCGGTACCCCAGTAACGGTACGCCGGACGCCGGATAAAGTGTGCGGGACCCCTCTGACAGTGCGCCGGACGCCGGATATAGTGTGCGGGACCTCAGTGACAGTGCGCCGGACAAAGTATACGGGACCCAATTGACGGTGCGGCGAACGCCGGATAAAGTGGGCGGAACCCCACTGACAGAGCGCCGGACGCCGGACAAAGTATACGGGACTCAATTCGCAGTGCGCCGGACGCCGGATAAAGTGTGCGGGACCCCAGTAACGGTTCGCCGGACGTCGGATGAAGTGTGCGGGACCCCACTGACAGTGCGCCGGACGCCGGATGAAGTGTGCGGACCTCAGTGACGGTGCGCCGGACGCCGAACAAAGTTTACGGGACCCAACTGGCGGTGCGCCGGACGCCGGATAAAGTGTGCGGAACCCCACTGACAGAGCGCCGGACGCCGGACAAAGTATACGGGACTCAATTGGCGGTGCGCCGGACGCCGGATAAAGTGTGCGGAACCCCACTGACAGAGCGCCGGACGCCGGACAAAGTATACGGGACTCAATTCGCGGTGCGCCGGACGCCGGATAAAGTGTGCGGGACCCCAGTAACGGTTCGCCGGACGTCGGATGAAGTGTGCGGGACCCCACTGACAGTGCGCCGGACGCCGGATGAAGTGTGCGGGACCTCAGTGACGGTGCGCCGGACGCCGAACAAAGTTTACGGGACCCAATTGGCGGTGCGCCGGACGCCGGATAAAGTGTGCGGAACCCCACTGACAGAGCGCCGGACGCCGGACAAAGTATACGGGACTCAATTGGCGGTGCGCCGGACGCCGGATAAAGTGTGCGGAACCCCACTGACAGAGCGCCGGACGCCGGACAAAGTATACGAGACTCAATTGGCGGTGCGCCGGACGCCGGATAAAGTGTGCGGGACCCCAGTAACGGTTCGCCGGACGTCGGATGAAGTGTGCGGGACCCCACTGACAGTGCGCCGGACGCCGGATGAAGTGTGCGGGACCTCAGTGACGGTGCGCCGGACGCCGAACAAAGTTTACGGGACCCAATTGGCGGTGCGCCGGACGCCGGATAAAGTGTGCGGACCCCCACTGACAGAGCGCCGGACGCCGGACAAAGTATACGGGACTCAATTGGCGGTGCGCCGGACGCCGGATAAAGTATACGGGACCCAAGTGGTGATACGCCGGACGTCGGATGAAGTGTGCGGGACCCCACTGACAGTGCGCCGGACGCCGGATAAAGTGTGCGGGACCTCAGTGACGGTGCGCCGGACGCCGAACAAAGTTTACGGGACCCAATTGGCGGTGCGCCGGACGCCGTATAAAGTGTGCGGGACTCCAGTGACGGTGCGCCGGACGCTGGGCAAAGTATACGTGACCCAATTGGCGGTGCGCCGAACGCTGGATGAAGTGTGCGGAACCCCACTGACAGCGCGCCGGACGCCAGACAAGGCATACGGGACTCAATTTTCGGTGCGCCGGACGCCGGATAAAGTGTGCGGGACCCCAGTGACGGTGCGCCGGACGCGGAACGAAAATTACGGGACCCAATTGGCGGTGCGCCGGATGCCGCATAAAGTAAGCGGGACCCCAGTAACGGTACGCCGGACGCCGGATAAAGTGTGCGGGACCCCACTGACAGTGCGCCGGACGCCCAACAAGGTATACGGGACTCAAATGGCAATACGTCAGACGCCGTGAAAAAGTTCGCAAGACCCCGTAGGAGTGTGTAGGATGTCATGAAGTGATTTCAAGCCAAGCCGAGCCTTCACGGCGCCTCTTGCACAATCGGTTTTTGTTTTTCTTTTCTTTTCGCTTTCTGTGACTACTCAGGCAGGAGTATCAGATCACCTGGCGAATTTCTGTCTTCTTCCGCCACCCTGAATGCAGCCAGTGCGACTTCCCCAAGCTTAATTTCGTTACCCATCATCCGAGGGACCTTTAAAGAGTGGTTGGTGCAGTGGCAGACATGAAAAAACATGATAAAGCGAATGATCACGTCTTAATGTGTTTATCATGTCACATGCACAGCCGGTATTAAAGGTGCTTCATCTCACTCGAGTCCTCATTCGGCATTCTGATGCCGGCCTCGGAAGGTGACCTGGAGTCCCTCTCCGGAGGCCAGCATATTTTTGACCGCTGAGGGATAGGGGATCCCACGGCTCGGGGGTGGGGCGGTTTTCGCCGCGGTCCGCAGGGAGGGTGGTTCCTCACCGCAGATCTCGGCGAAGGTCACGCCCTTGTTGCGAACCGAGGCGGGATTTCTCTGCCGTAGACCGCGACATTCACGCAACTCTCGAAAAGAGACGGATATAAAGAAAAACTAGGGGAAAATGTCGATATTCGCCCGGACAGGGACCGCAGTGCCACTTGGGACCGAAGATCGCTCCGAGCGGAACTGCGGTCACCCGGAGAGCGGCTGCTGTAGCCCGAGTAGATGGCTAATTTTTGCTTAGAGCGGAGAGACAGCGTCGCTCGAGTCGCTCTCCGGTCCCGCTCCGAGCGTTGATTTGCCCGAGTTGCTCTGATTGGCACTAGCTTAGCGGTTCGGTAAAATAGACCCAGAAAGATATAGATAAATAAAGTAGAAACGAAGCAAAGCCGCTCATGTGGAGCGAGAGATAGAAAAAACTGCCCGTTGGAAAAAGTTGTTTAAGGAGGCCGTTTTTTTTTCCAAATGGCCTCTGCTACCTTAGTTTTGGCTTTAGGAAGGCAGTAGTGAGCAAAAGGTGTACCAGGTTGTTCAATAAGTTTTGTCGTTCGATAATAGAGGGCGTTGCTACTAGCCCAAAAACTTTTGTTTTGTTGGTACACTCTTCATATGAACGTATGTGAAGTTTCATTTCAATAGGCCAATTCATTCTTTATTTACAAGCCAATTAGTGTCGCCGTGTCACAGCAATGGAAAAAATTGAATATCATGCAATGATAAAATTTTTTTGAGGGTGTAGCACCAAACGAAATTCACGAACGAATGTTAAAAGTGCACAATGATTGTTCTCCTACAATCAGAACAGTAGAAAGATGGGTTGCTAAATTTCAACGTGGTCGTACAAGCCGTGAAGACGATCCACGTGAAGGACGTCCAAAAAGCGCATCAACACCAGAAATCATAGCCAAAATACAGGATAGGGTTTCGGAAGATCGTAGATTGACTGAGAGAGATTTAGTAGAGGCTCTAAGCATCTCATTAGGCAGTGTAAGCCATATTTTAAAGGCAGCGTTCACGCTAATCTTCGATTTTGAGATTAACCGCTAAATCGATTGTTTGGCCTCCGGGTAGCACTGAAATGACGGAGAAATCGAGAAAAACGTCCTAGAAAGGCACCAAATTCTTTACTCCTACTCCACTTTTTTACTCTCACTGGAACTGTTCGTTGTGACAATGAAATCTTTTGTGGACCCGTCCCTTGCGATTCTCTACTCTTTACTGCTCCGCCCCTTCCTTCGAACCCCAACTAATGCAGTTTTTCCTGAAATATTCTTCCACTTTTGATTATCACCGATTTTTACTGGTGACAACCACCGTGGACATGTTCATCCAATCAGACAACTAGTCCAGGCCAGGGAATAATGTCACTGAAATAAGACGATTTAGTGCGTTTCTCGCCGTTTCTTCGTAATTTTCGTAACACTTGGTTGTCAACGCACTGTTTTGAGTGGAAAAATCGGGAACGAAAATCATCGTGAACACTGCCTTTAAGTGAAATTTCGGATTTCAGAATGCTGTGTGCGCAATGGGTGCCGCATTCGCTAACAATGGAACAAAAACACATTCGAATGCGACTTTCTCATCTAAATTTGGAGCGTTTTAAAAAGGATAAAGTGGATTTTGTGCGTCGATTCATCGCTATGAATGAGACTTGGCTTTATCACCATGATCCTGAATCAAAACAAGAGGCTAAAGAGTGGTGCGAAGCTCGTTTTTCGGCTTCGAAACGAGTTTGTGTACGGAAATCAGCCAAGAAGGTCATGGCATTAGTTCTTTGAGATGCGAAAAGATTTTTGTTTGTGGATTACTTGAAAACGGGTGAAACATACATCTGAATATATCTGAATTGTATTGCAACCTTTTGGACCAGTTGAAGGGGAAAATTCGAGAAAATAGACCCGATTTGCAGGAGAAAAATTTCCTTTTTTATCAGGACAATGCACCATATCACAAGTGCATGTTGACAATGGCTAAAATCCATGAATTAAAGTTCGGATTCTTGGAGCATCCACCGTATTCAGCATATTTCGCCCCCAGCGACTTCCATTTGTTTCCAGAACTCGAAAAATTTATGCGTGGCAAGCGTTTTTCACAAAATGAAGAGGTCATAACGGCTGTTAGAGCGTATTTTGCAGACCTTCCGGATTCTCACTTCAGGGATGGGATCCACAGATTGGAGGATCGTTGGAAGAAGTGTAGTAATGTTCAGGGAGATTATACTGAATAATAAAGTGTGTTTTGAGCCATGAAATTGTTTTTTTTTAAACTAACGACGAAACTTATTGAATTACCTGGTATCTACTGAAAGGCTATCGAAAACTACATCAGTTGGATTTTTTTTGAAAAAAAATTCTGAGGTTTTTCACCTTACCATGTGTGATGAAAACATAGTGCTGAGGTAAGAAATCTCAGAAATAAATTTGAAAAAATCGAGTATAGCTTTTGATGAAAATTCAGCAGATACACCTACTGTTCGACTACCGCTTTCTAGACGTGAAAACCAAGCCTGAAAATGAGAAAAAAGACTGGCTTCGTACACCACTTTTTCCAACGGGCGATTTTTTCATATTTCTCATTCTACATTGGCGCCTTCGCTTTTCTTCATTTCCTTATTGGGTCTATTTTACAGAACCGCGGAGTTGTGGCCTGTCAGAGCAATGTCCCCGACACTGGAAAACCCCCAAAAACATGTTCTCGCTATTTGGACATTTGCGATTTTTGCGAGCTTTAGGTCACAGCGGTTGACAACCAGATCTGAACAACACGAGGTTGTGTAAGTAACATTCTGTGGTAGAGCTAACTTGAAAGAAAACGAATCGCAAAAATGCGGCGGTGCGACCACACACCCTTCCAATTTTCGAAGTTCGGTGAACGTTTGAATATTTCCAACTTTGCTTGACCCTGCTTATGAGGGCTTCAAAAATTCTTCTTCATCGAAACAAACGAAGTTTATCGTGATCAGTCCCTTAAAGATCAGCATCAAACTCGAAAAATTCATACTATCTGAGTGTTTTGTGCCCTTAAAGACATCGTTCGCGCTGAAAACCAATTTCCATTTTTCAGGCTCAATTTGATGAATGAGCTCGGTGGACCACGTCGGTGGAGTTTTGCGCTTTGAACACATATGGTTCTGAAGTTGGAGTGGTTATAAATGACGATCCGCAACCAGTTTTCACAAATCATCTAGCACAAGGAACAGAACCGCCATCACAGGCGCAGATGATGCAGCATTTGAAATTTCTAATTCGGGAAATTCTAACATTCAAACTTGCCCAATGGATACTTCTCTTTTTTGAATAAGCTCCAGTGAATGGAAGGCTAGAAAAAATCACCCACTGAATAAGTTTAAAGCAAAAATCACATCCGACGTATTGCACCAGACACACCGAAATCGACGGAGGGGTGGGAAGAGCATAATTCGAGACGTTTCGAAACGAGTTTTCTCGCGAAAGTTGATGGTTTTGTGGAGCCTTTCCACTCTTATTCTGTATGTCAGAGCATTGTTTGCGCAAAAACAGCAAAAATTGAGATACGGTTTTCTGCGCGTACGATGCCTTTTAACGAAGCACTAGTCGGTGGCTGTATGTGAATTTTATCTACCACTCCTTACCAACTCTATTCTCGTCACTGCTCTAACAGGAAGGGCTCAAATGAGGGAATTGGGCTAAAATGAAAGGATTGAAAACACCGATAAGTTTGTAATCCCTCAAACCAATTATGTCTAGAAGGGAATGGAGCCAACAAAAGCAACAATGATGCTATTAGAGATGATTCTATGTAGTCCAAAAATGAAAGACGTACGCAAACAAGGTAGTTGAAGTGTGCACCCAAAGTCTTGCAGCCAAGATGTATTACGTCCAAGAAGCTTCGGAGATTCCAAAAACAGAACACAAATAGGCGCAATGGTGACTTCGTGTATTCATCCTACAAGTCTATATCTGAATTCGCATCTGCGCCCATGTTGGGGACAGATGAAGACCGACGATATCGAGACTGCAAAATACGACCGATCAAACAAAACACGGAAATCTCGCGCAGATCACTTGCATATGCCCAAGTCACGGCCTCATACTACATAGTTTCACTAGAATGCTCCGACGGGATTCTCATACAATTGAATGTTTTGAGCGAAGTTCTGAATTTAATGTGATTGAAATACACAATAATACAACCACGGCTTGTGGTAGTACACTATTCGAAAAAAAGGTTTTAAAAAACTTTTTTGTGGGAATCTTTGATCTATTAATTTGGTGCAGATATATTAGCGTTATAAAAAAATAAATTTTTCCTTGTTTGGCTGGGTTCCCTTCGGAAGGTTTGATGTAGTAGCAGGTGCAGGGTTAAGCGTCCTTCTGAGATAAAATCCAGTCTGACAGAAATCAGAAAACAGAACAAAAGCCTCTAAAATGTGCAGAAAAAGAAAAATGTCCACAAATGGGTAGAAAACAGAAAATTCCGCTTACCTCTGATCAGGAGTGAATCTGATCAGGAGCAGATTGCTTCTTCCATCTTATATCTTCCTCATCACTTCCCCTATAATTTGCTTACCGAAACCTTTCAGATGGAATCTGGTGTATATTCTACGTAGTACTGAACATATTCTTCTGTTTATGATCGAGCCCTATAGAAGCGTTAATTTCGCCATTGGTTGAGGTAAATATTGCTAAGGGCTTCCCCTCCCGGGTAGGAGAAGTCATGAAAAACGTTGTTCAGAGAGTTTTGAGGGAGCAGCTGGAGTGAATTCGTATGCTCGTAACACATTTAATTACAATAACATTGCCCTATACAAGTTTTGACGATTTAATTCTGGACTGTTCGTGAGATATAAGCCGTTTCCGAGCTCACTGTGCATTTCACTCCTCTAATCTTTTGATTGAAGTTGCCACCTTCATCAAGCAGAGATAGCCAAGAAGATAACGCTGTGGAATACCAAGCGACGATGGACTGCTGGGGTTGCGGGTTCGATTCACGCGACGCTTCTTCTGCAGAAGAAGTTTTGCATTTATTCAGCCACGAGGTTTCTCTTGTATATTTTAACTGGCTTTTTCCGATCTATTGAATTTACAATTTCTATTGCACGAATCCCTGCAGTATATGAGAATTTCCCCGCCTTATTCAAAAAATTATTCATCTCACCTTCTTGTGCTAGCATATCGGGTTTATTGAAAATATTGTGATGTGAGCATCTTCTAACTTTGTATCATTTTGTTCGAGTGAGGGAAAGCACCTTGTTTGATTATATAAAAGTTGCAGAGAAAGCGTCGCCATTGTAGGAGGCAAAGCGATAAACCCTTTTTCAAAAACTACTTTCATGGCCTCAGTATTCATTTTCAGAACACGACAATCGGTTGTCTTATACATCTGCCAACCATCCATCAAAAACTATAAGGTTGGCTCAATCGTGCAGAATTGTTTTTTTTTCGATTCGTCGGAGTTTGAAGGCATCGTACGCTTACCGTTTTTACGGTTTGAATGATTTTCTGGGCCCACCTAAGAAAGCTGGGAGAGTATGCTCGGTTGAAAAAGCCCTATTGTGAAAGTGAATGAGGTCGAATGTCTCAAATTCCGTCAAAGTCCGTCGGCTTTTCGTCAGTCATCTGGCACAATTTGCAGTGAGCCATCATATAAGGCCATTGTTATACCCCACGACAGGTCTGTCGCGGTCGCAGAAGAATGCGACGTCGCTGTCGCTGAGGGCCAACCGTCGCTGTCGCTGAGGGCCAACCGTCGCTGTCGCTGAGAGCCAACCGTCGCTGTCGCTCACTGCCAGACGTCTCTCAGCGCCTAGAGATGACCAGCATTTTTCTACTCTTCGACGTTTTTATTCCAAAACTTTCTTTCCCTTGAAACGTTCATTATTCCATCTCTTTTCCATTCGTTTTTTTAGTTGTGACTACTGTTTCCTTGTTTTCATTTGACATTCCATCATTAGAGTCCGAATTCGGCGTCGGAAATAGTAATTACTCATCACTACTTTTAAAAATCTGGACTATTCAAGGGTTGAATGAGTCTAGAAGGAGCCTGAGCTTTGTTATGATTCATCCCGAGTTTCCTCGTAATTCATTCAATGAAATTATTGCAGAATGGACCCACGCGAATATAGAAAAATTTTCAAAGCTTTGCTGCGGAAAAAATCCCTGCGTTGTCGCTCTAAAAGGTTTGTCATAATTTCATACTCTTTTTCGCATTGGATTTTTTCCATTTCCAGGAGAAGATTTTACACCAAATCCGTGCTGGCGTGTCTGGCCTTGGCGGTCAATCCTCCGCGATATCGGGGCTGCTATGTACGAGCGTCGCATATGAATAATTTCAGTCGAAAATTCATAGCCTTCGAGGCGTACTTGTGCAGCCTCGATAATTCGAAATTTCACGAATATACCCGTGTATCGCCGGCCCAAGTAAATGAGTTGCATACGAATCGTTCATGTGCCGACACACAGAGTCCTAATCTCGAGTACGCACCGGCTGGTCATTACTCTGCGGTACTTTTATTAGTACTCAAGCAGCAAAACTGATTATTGCTATGGACGCAGGTTTCTGGAACATGGACAGTCCTTCGTCAGCTTAGCACACGAAGTTCAGCTGGGAAGGACCACAGTGCAAAGGATAGTCTATGAAACGTGCAGAGCTATCATTGATGGTTACAGCTACTCTGGTTTGTGGTTACAGTTTAGGCTCAATCTGCTGTTTAATATTTCTGGTCGGAGGCGTTCCCCGCTCCTAAAAGTTCCACTTGGGAGCGCAGTTCCTCCCAGCTTGCGAGACAATGGAAATATCCTCGAGCAGTTGGGGCTATCGACGGAAAACACTATAGATGTGTGGTTAGTGCTACATGAACAATACAATCCACATTTCCTCAGATCTCAAGAGTTTGTTCTAGGCTCCCCGAGGCTCAGGGTCCGCATACTACAAACTCAAAGGATTCTTTTCTTTTGTGGTTTTAGTGGTGGTGGGCGGCAGCTACCGTATCATACCGAAGGAGCTGGGTGGAAAGGGAAAGAACATTTACAGACAATCTATGTGCAACCAATACGTAGCTTTACTTTTGGGTCTCTTCCGAACGTCGACGATGAAACAGTTTCTTGAGAGCTCATTGGAATCCTTTCCGGCTACATGCGATTTGGAAGATTGAGGAGATGTCAGCTATCGCATTCTTGCTGACGGTGGATTTGGTCAAAAAACGTGGATGCAGCGCACATTTCTGCAATACGAGGCCGCACAAGGCCCCTGCAAAGCACACTTCAACGACTGTTTCAGCAGGTTTAGTGTGGTCATGCACTTCATTTTCACTAGCCTTTTCGAGTCATGTAAATCTATTTTCCATTCTAGCACCCGTGGAATCGTGGGAAGGGTATTTGGCATAATAACTGCGCGCTTCCGCATTTTTCATCGGCCGCTTTATGGGAACGAAGAGCATTGCAAGCTGTTTATAGCAACTGCGCTTGTAAGTCAGACTGTTCTTTAAGATAAATCGAAATGAAGATGTTTTATCAGATTGGGATCGATTTTCCAGGTTCTCCATAACTACCTTGTGACCGGCAGCTGTGTTCAGGAAACGCTGGTTCGTTTTCAGCCCTCATCTCCGCATCTTGAGTGTCAACGCGTGTTCCTGTCCCGAGAAAGGCCTCAAAGTGAAGCCAAGCTAGAAAGAATGCGTATGGCGAACTACTTTGCGGAAAGAGACGGATTCGAATAACATCTGATTCAATTTCTGTACTGGAGTGAAACTAGTTGGATTCCAATTCATCGGCGCCGTGATTTCTCACACACTAAAAACTGCAAGAACCCGTGTGCCTTTACTTGAAGTCAAAATAAAGGAAAGGTTTTAGAAGTGAATTTCCAACAATATCCCAACTTTTACAGCTGGGGAAATCGCAGTGGTGATGAGTTTTGACGAAAACCACTTACTCCTGTTGTGACGTTTTCTGCAGCTGCAAACATGTTTATTTCACAAAGCGAACACAATAAATCTTTCTAGGCAACAAATAAAGAGTCACCAGTAATGAACCCGTTAAGCAGCTAGCGCTGGTGGAAAAAAAAGCAAAACTGCTTCTTTGGTGGTTTCACAAAACGTCACTAATTGTGATTGTACGAGGATTTCAAAAACAGGCCTACAGCTGGGGAGCTTTCCGAGGCCTTGTTGTAGAGTGGTTCCTCTATACTAGATGAACGTTGCATGCCCTACCTTCCTTGTTTGTGCGAGGCTGGCAATGTGAATTCTATTGGTTGAAAATGCTTTTTGACAAAAAATCAGAACAATGCGATCCATCTGCTACGGAACGGTCATTTAACAATCGAACGCCTATACCTACAAGATTGGAACTCTGCCCTCTATACGGTGCAGAAAAGTCTACGGCAAAAGAAATTTCAATTCGAAACAATCATCGAAAGTCAAGTTTTGCTTCCCTTCTAGCAGCTGGAGATCTTCAGGATCAAAATTTCCTTCGACATTTCCAACGTGAGCTCGTCCAACCTGACCATCCACGTCTCCACTGCAATGGCGCTGCAGTTGGCCATTTCTCGGAGTTTCGCTGCAACTTGCATTCCTAAAACGATCAGTGTTACGTAAAGAACGAAGTAAGCAATCCGAGAAACTTGAAGACTCCTCAATATTAATACTGTGTCCAGGTCATAAAAAAATCCGGGAAACCCATCGGCTATCTCGTAGCGATCTGGGGTGTCCGCTTGTCCTTCAAAGGCACAGTCAAACCTCAGAATCGTTTTTCTGTTTTTCTGCCCATCTTGAGAACGGTCTCACACTAATTCCAATGATGTCTTTGCTATCGTACGAGACCCCTCAAAAGCGAAGTTATGGCCCCTCCAAAATTGTGCTACGGAAGCATGGTGGACGAGTTGTCCGAGGTTCGTAACTTCAGTCATTTGCAATCGATGTATGCTAACCGCCCTGAATCAAGAAAGAGGCTGGGAATGAAGGGAAGAACGGGACTACTGGTCGGAAACCATGGCTCATCTCGCCGCTGTTGAGCTCGAAAGATCGTAAAAGGGGCGTGCCAAAGTGGCTTCCTGGCATGGGCGCAACAGGGTAGCTTCCCTATATCTCGCTTATTCGGAGGAATTGAGAGCTAGCATTTGGCAGGGGCAATATAGGGTGCGTGAGCTTCAAAATTATGTGGAAATCTCAGATTTCGTCCCTGAGCTTGGACTGTGCCTTTAAAGGCAGTGGTCACGATGAAAAACGTTATCGAAAAAACTACAAAAATCAGCTTAGATCAAAAACAGCTGAAAAACTATGAAGGTAGCGCGGTGAAAAACGGTCTACAAATAGAGTTTCTAGGGCCCAAAGAAGCTAGTTCGTGCACACGTGCACAGCGATGACGAAACAGATCGCAGTCTCATGCCGAGCAGTCAAAAATCATCGACATTCAGAGGACGAAATAAATGCAAATCTAACGAATAAAAACAGTTGAATAATGAAAGCATCACTTCAGTCAATGTTTTTGACTAGATGTGTACATAAATTCGAAGGTTCATTGATTAACATTCAATTTCAAGCTAGCTGACGTTCTTGATATGAGAGGTCATCGATGCCGATGATATGGAGAGGGCTCGTCCACCATCAAAAAACAGGAAAGATCAGGTTTCAAATTCGGCCCAAAACAGTGGTTTTTTCGCGATTTTTTCTTATAGGTCCTACTACTCGAGACCCAGGAAAGGATTTGGAGAGAAAAAGACGACAAGCATATTTGATCGCGACCACTGCCTTTAAGTGCGCTTGTAAATTCGCATAACACTGAAAAAAATAATCAAAGATAATCGCAAACACGAGTGAAACTGAGGGTTGAGCACCTGCTTTTCCGTGAAATTTCGATTTTTTTTACCTCGATCGGCTTTCGCGCCGAGTTTCGACAAAGGCGCGACATCTATGTGCTGCGCGCTGGATTCGGCAACAGTGGGAGATCGTTCCATGAAAGAAGATTAAGCATCAGCAGTTTCGAACTCGACATCTTCATACACTTCAGTCGGCATCACGACCGAGGAGTATCTCTTTCTGAAATCCGGATTTTCAAATACGAAGCGAACATGGCAGATTTTTCAAACATTAAGTTCATTTCATGATTTTAAATTCTGTATATGATTTTTATGGACATGATAAACGCGAATTACAGCGCGATAATGATCCTGTGCCTAATCCTGATCGGTTTTGTGAGCAGCACAACACCGATCAGGATTAGGCTCGGAAATGTCATTAGTTTTATTTTATTAACCAAAACTTTGAGGCTGTCATTCTCTAGAGCTTGCGAGGAACCCCAGAAAAGTGGATAAAATAGACGAAACAATGGTTCTTTTTCGGCATCGAATTAGAATAAGTGAGTTACTTCGCAGCATTGGAGCTGGGCTAGGATAGGGAAGCTAACGACAACTTGGTTGAGATAACAAAGCTGACTCGTACGGCCCGTGATAGACCGCCCACGCCGTTTGATGCGTCGGAAGTGAGCCGACATGGTCGCACTTGAGCAAACAAAATCAATCAAAATGAGTGTCTCTACTGGTGGTGCTGATGGTGCAGGTTTTTGCAAGTCGTGCTGAGTGCCAACATTTGGTGACTGAAGCTTGCTGAAACACTCACTCTGACCACTTTTGGAGCTTCCGTGGGCGTAGGCGCTCTAGAACATCAATCCCTTCTGCGACATTTTGGGCTGAAGATTATCACAAAGTGACTTACCCGGGATCTACTACAGCTGCGAGGAAGCTGAGTGGCTCGTAGAAAAGCCACTCATTCATTCGGTTTTTGTTCATTGCGGAAGCATCTAAATCTGACGAGCGGCATAGGTGCATCTTCATAGCGGTATGTTTTCTGCCAAAGGAATCCTTGAGATTCTTGAAGGCACCCTTCAAGTCAGACTCTAAAATTAAAAGGGGGCATTGTTTGAGATATATCGCCCTGAGAAGTGTGTACACTGACCTGATAGACTTTTCTTCAGAATATTTTCCATTTGTAGTCGAACTTGCGTCCAGGCCGCGTTGACCTGTGCGGACAGCTTATGACTAGGATGAGTATCGTCCCAAACAATGGGATGATCCTGTACCAAGTCAATGAGCATGCACCGATCTTCATCGGAAAAGCCTTCTCGTGGCTCGATCTTGACTTTCTTCACTAACATTTCTGAAACAACTGAACAGTTGAATTGAAGAAGTAATCGGCGACATCACTCGCGCTCTTTCGCGGCGTACGTCATGGTGATCCGATTTTTCGAGACACAAGCTGAGCAACATGCGGTCTTCCCCTCACGAATTACACCGATATTTGCTGGGTGAACGAGCGCGGGTGGCCGCGCTGCAAGCGTATGAAATCGAGGTTTTTGTAATCTCGCCCACCGTCGACTTCTTACTTTTTTCCAGATTTTTTGTACGCTGTGGTACTGAAAAGTACACAGAAGTTCGAAACCAATAGAAAAAAAGTCGTTAGCGACACTCTGAAACTGAGTTATGATAAGCAGAATAAGATGTACCTCAAGCAAAATGTTCAACGCGCTTATCAGTCGCTTCATTGAGCACGCCCAATATTTTCGAACACACTGAACGTAATAGCTAGGCTCCAAATGAAGAGCGCGTGGCTTAGTCACAGACAACACGCCCCTTGCACTTGTGCTAAAATGCGGAAGTGGCACGCAATAGAAGCCAGGAACAGCCTATGACAATGGAAGGAGAGTCGAAGATAACTTTCGCACCCGCGTTAGAATTTTGCCCTCCCAGGAGTTCCAATCCTTTAGACAAAACGAAGCTAGAGTAAACCCAATACCAATGCTGAAAATCAGGGGGCGGCGCCCTTCACGATGCTATCGAATCGGGTGGGGGCACTATGTATGGCATCACTCTTGATCACGCCCATTATTTCGTTCCTCGACGACTGTCCCGGTTTTGGAAGGGGAGGGCACCCCGAGCTGCCCCCAAAAAAATGCTCTACGGATAGAGCGGGAAAAGGGCGTGGGCGAGCGCGTAGGCATAGTGCTCCCCCGCTGCGATAAAACGGATTTATGCACCCGAGATCTTGAGCTACCGTATTTCTTCGATTATCCGAGAAGCGCGTTGTTGTGTCATATAATTATAAAAAAACACAAATTAGATATGGAGGCTGAGATCAGGTGTCCGCATATTTTAATCTAAGAATTACGCCTACATATCATATTGGTCGCTGGTCGACTGGTCGCCGTTGATGTGAAACGCTCGAATCTCGGGCAGGGTGTACCCACCTGGGGTGGGTGTGAATACTACGTGTGAGAAACAGCTTTATTAAGAATATATAACTCAAAAAAAGAGCGACATTCTGTAATTCGAGTTGAATTTCGTCTTTTTGGAAAGAAAACTGAAGTGTTGTCCACCTCCTTGAATCTCCTCTGACTTATTTTAAAGCTCGCAACAAAATCGGTCTCGACCTCGGTTTGGGCTATTGGTCGTGAGTTAAACATCCGAGAGATGAGCTAGTAAGAGCCAAGTAACAATGAGTCGACACGAGATACCGACACCTTGCATCAAAGCAAAACTGGCCATAAGGACAGTGAAAACCACATCAAAGTGAGTCCTGCAGTAATAGGCTCGTTAAGAAAAATCTAATCCTGAGCTTCCCCTAAATATGATAGCTCGACCATATTGTCACGAAAAAAAAACATTACTAGCGCCTGATTTTCGCCTACAAATCGTCTTGAGTGCTGCGTTTGTATTCCATGATACAATAACGCGCTCCACTGCTAATCAGACACTACGGTAGCAAAGGATCCCGGGTGCTAAACTCTTTTTGTCCCGCTTCGTTAGCACTCCTTCACCAACCCGTTATCGGATACAGTTCAAGGACGAGGTTCTGATATTAAAACATTTCCCGGAGAGGATTTAGAAACATTGATGGGGTTCCAACTACCCCAAATCGGTAAGCATTTACTTCAAAAACGCGCTTGTTCCAATAAAAACCTTGTAAGCGACGCTTTTCTCCTACTGCCACTGATTTTGCGACTCCTCTATTCCTTAGATGGCCGACCGCAGTGAAACGAGGAAATCCTACATTGTATTCAAAAATCGGGCAGCTCATGGAACGGCGATCTCCGTAACCTTCGATATGGGCGTAAAGGTGCACTGCTTCTGTGGCTACACCACACACCTCCTATTTCACGCCGGAGCCCAAACCGTACGAGCCACTTTTGAGAAAAGCTGACGAGGGCGAAGCAATTACGTCGAAGACCTTTCACATTACGAAATGCGCAGAATAATTAACGCAAAACGATGTTAGTACTCACTTGATTTCTTTCGACAACAGTGAAGTGTGTCCGTTGATAATGTGTCCAATGTTGGAAATGCACAGAGGCTGATCCTGAATGAATAATTAGAAGAATATTACCGATAAACAAACTTCATAAATACTTAGATACCGACGAGTATGACAGCGCATAAATTATACTTCATACAAGTTTCCTAATGCCTTGAGGTTTTTATGGCTTCGCGAAAATCTAAAGGTACACAGTGAATCATCAAGAAGTTCGGGTAAGTTTCTTTCGGGTTCGGTTGAGAGCTTTCGAATGGGGCTAACTTAGGGTGCTGACTGCGAATCTGGAGTCAGTTTGTCGCTATTCTTAGAGCTGCTAATTTTGGTGATACGAAAAATGCCTTTTAGCTGACGTAGCCTATCTTAATACAAGGAAAATCGACACATTCACATCTTATTCGTGTTCGGCGCCCTAAATAATACCCACAGAAAACTTTTAAGACATATCTGAGAGTTTGGCTAAACTAACGAATGGCCACCGTGACATTCCATAATTAGAGAAAAGTCAAAACAGACTGCTGATCCACGTAAAGCATACTTCTCGAGAACTACTGAGGCAGTTCCATCCAGGGTTGAGCAGCCCGTTGCGCAAATTTTTTTCGGAGCTACGACCCCCCACCCCGTTGACCAGATTTTTGTGGAAATTTAATTAATTTCTGGTACCCCCCCTCCTGCGCTAAAATTGTCGGATGTTAAAAAGTTGGAAAAAGTTCAAATTTGTGGTGAAATTCGGTCAAATCGCACGAGCCCCCCGATTCACTTTTTCGGAATTTCCCAATTATTTTATGACCCTTCGTTGCGAGGAGTCGCAACTCTGCTCAACCCTGGTTCAATTGTAACGATCTGCAAACCACACGGAGTCGCCTTTGGCCAGCAAAAGTTTCCCCAGTGAGAGACTTGTGACCTGGGTTGAGCACGGTTGCGACTCGGCGCAACGGGGGGTTGTAATATTTTTGGAAAAATTCTGGGGAAAAATTAAACTTTGTGGGAGTTGGTCGTGAAGATTTTGGTGAAAAACCATTTTACTCCAAATCACTCAGTAGGCTTAAATGTGGTGATGATAGTCGCCCTCTAATAGTAAGTCTGTAGCGCGAGATCAGCTGTGTCTGCAAAGGCCGTCGTGAAATTGTGCGTTACGGTGGGTATATGGTAGTTTGAGCTAAGTATTAGATTCCATTGAAAATTCCTATTCAGGGGTGATTTGGTCTGCTGAATACAAATTTGATGTCTACTTGTCGAAGGAGGGGGGGGTCGTAAAAAGTTTCGAACCCTTGGTGAGCAGGAGTGGTCGTAACTAAGCCGAAAATTGATGAAACGGCCTGCTCAACCTTGTTTGGAAGCAGATCACCCGAAATCTTGATAAATCGGCCGATGGACCACATATTTGTAATCAGAACCCAGAACAGGTAACAAAATCTTTCAAGCCAAATCCGAGACTAAGTTTGCTTACCGCCTGAAAATTCTTTCTGGGTGACTTGTTCCTAGCCATTTTTTGAATATTTCGAAAATCTTGAGCACGAAATTGTTATGTGCTGTCACACACCTGCGAAACTCTGAAACGGTACTGTGAAACCTTTTGGAATGTTACATCGACGTGGATCCTGAAGAAACTTTGCGTTCCCCACTGGAGGTTGGCGCAAACTCGGTGCACCTATTTTAAAGCAGATAGCGCCGAGTTTGCGCCAAGCTTTAACAGTGGACGCGGAGTCTCTTTCGGATCCATGCCGACGTTATGAGTAAGGGCCTGAGCAGAGTGCCACCGCGGCGCGGCGCGGCCTGATGATTGAGAGCCGTATTGATAGATGGCGGCGATCTATCAATACGGCTCTCCATCATCAGACCGCGCCGCGCCGCGGTGGCACTCTGCTTAGCCCCTAAGTCCGCAACAATGCTCTTTATATACGGTCAGATCGTGTATACGGTGACCGCAGCGGTAAAGTTGTTGGATCTCGGAGCAAACATGCCACGCAACACCGAATGGTGAATTTTGTCACTTAAAGGCAGCAGACACGCTCAAAAATGATATCAATTTCATGGAATAAACTGAAGGTCTAAAGCTGTTAGTATTCAGAAATAACGAAAAAGACGAAAACAAATCGACGGAAATTAGAAATATAACGGTACTGTGCTTATCTGGGCCATATTCCGCTCCGCGATTGCGTCTCGACACGCTTTGCGGCCGCACGCGCTCGAGTCAGTCGGCTTTCCAGGGCCAAAGCCGACTCGATGTGGCTTTTTTATACAATTTTCTTCAATTTCTCTTAGTTTCCAGTTTCCGAAACCCACCTAGAGTCAGCAGATCGGCGGCTGCTGCGCTGGAAGCTCTTCTGACTCGGGAGCGTGCGGCCGCAAAGCATGTCGAGACGCAATTGCGGACCGGAATATGGCCCATATAAGCACAGTACGTTCTATATTGGCCCAGAAATGGACGAGTTGTACGGCACTGGCTGAAATAGCGGAGCTAGCAACAAATTTGTTGGGATAACGACGCTAATGTACTCGTACGGTCCTTTTTGGAACGCTTACGCCGTTAGAAGCCTAAAAAGTAATCTAAAGTGGTCGCAATCGCGCATTGAATACCTGTATGGAGGGGCGGAGCCCGTATCGATGGGTGGAGCAGGGATGATTTCGTGACTGACTACGGCTTAAATACGGTCATTTGAACTCGTTTTCAACGCTTGCAACTTCGTGAGGGCTCTTCTAGGGCCTGCACGACCCCACTAATGTAATTATCTCAACAACTTTTTCGAGCGTGTCTGCTGCCTTTAATACCGTACTGGCCTCACAGAGCTATGGCAAAATGGAATTGCTGGAGTTTTCCTATCAAAATGCTGGCTTTCTACTTTGCTAATTGGTTGGTGTGGATGGTCGTATTTGCTTACCCTCTGTAGAAAAAGGAAATTTCCACCACTCACGCGTTTCTGCTCTATCCGCTTCTTTTGAACTGTTTTGCCATCTGTAGCCTCCGTTACGCAAACGCATGCGGAGTAAATGTGAGAATTTCCTTTTTATACACCCTGTAGGCAGTAAA
This sequence comes from Aplectana chamaeleonis, assembly GCA_029168955.1. Taxonomy (NCBI): domain Eukaryota; kingdom Metazoa; phylum Nematoda; class Chromadorea; order Rhabditida; family Cosmocercidae; genus Aplectana; species Aplectana chamaeleonis. The sequence continues at coordinate 152,524 of JAPDOI010000514.1, forward strand.
CGTTTAAGGATTTATTTAAAATATGTCTACGATTTCGGTACAATTTAGACCAGAAATCGGAAAGGAAGACATTCAGATTCCAGCCTTTGCTGGTAATGAGGATCGAAAAAAGGTTCGCCGGAAATTCGTTCAATCCGGAACTTCATCACTTGGAAGAATCTTGCTCGTGCTATAAATAATGAGAAGTACCGCTTCAATCCGTGAACCAGAATGGGTTTGCAACATTGTCGATGTCCCTTGTGGAAAAAAAAAACAAGTATCACAACTCTCCTCACGCGGTAACTTGATGTTTTGCTAACAAATCCAGGATCAGGTTTCTCATTTTTCAGGATTGTTGCAGTCATTATTGGCACGACAAAATGCCACCGCTCAGGAAGTCGGAGCTCGCCATCCGCGCGCATTTTTGGCCTAGCTCGCCACCCGCTCACCCCTCATTGCAAAAAGCTCGCCACCTGCTACCCCCTCGTCTTCGCTTGCGACCCGCTATGGGTATAGCGGGTCGCGAGCGCGAGGAGAGGTGGTGTACCGGGTCGCGAGACCTTTGCTAGAGAATCGCCCGCTGAATTGCTATCGTCCTTTAAAGTGTTTCGCACCATTTCTCGAATTTTCGCCTACATCTTACTCTGTTTCTGTTTTTTTTTATTTGTTTTTGCAATACTGTGGAGCTCAAACTCGATATAGACATCTTTTCAACTAGATGCTAAGCGTCACACCGGCTGCGGGGGTCGTATTTAATAGTTTCGTTACTTTTCACGATTACATAAGTCCGTCTAAGTGCACAAATAACTGGTGTGCCACTGAACTCCGAAGAAGAGCGGTTTGTGAATAATAATATACCACTCTATAATTTTATACCCATCTCATTATAAATAGGTTCTCATGGACTTTGGGTCAAACTCCCTGCCATGTACCCTACGTGCGCCGAAATTGTGCCAACCTTCAATAGGCAACAAAGTGTCAGCGCGATCCCTAACAACTTCACTTAGGATTGACTTCAGTTTTAAAATTTACCCTTTTTTGTTTGAAAATCCACCTCTCAGGCCCTGATTTGGATGGGGAAACCCCAATTCGGCACTTAGCTCCTAGTGATCTCAAAAAAATAGGCGCGCATCGGTTGTTCTACAACGAAGTGTGGTCATACTTCTTATGTTGTGGAGGTGAATACAATTTTCGAATACAACCATGAATTTCGCCCACCTCTTCGCTCCGTAACCCAGGAAAGTTTGGGTTACGATCTGCGCCCACGTTATAATTGATGAAAGCCCTGGAATTAGCACAAACAATAAGGCGCTCCTCGACTTATTTGCAAGTGTGATAGCCGAAGATCCCGGGTGCTGGAATCCGTTCTGCGGAATGAGGGCTAGATTACTAGGCTTTTCAATATCATCAGATGAAAATCATAAACGTGATTTACATATATCTATATTTTTTGAGAGGCATGGAAACTCCAATAACAGTCAGTGCTCGTCAAGTGCCTCGGAGCAGTCCCTAACTCCAGCGATGCTAGTAGACAAACTAGAAAACCGGGCAGTTCTATCATTGGCTGGATAATTTCAATATTCGATCGATATGAGCACCATAGTTAAAATGCGATTCAGGAAATTGTGGTCTCGTTAATGATAAGTATTGCGTCCATTTGTTATGATTTCTAAGCGGGGACACTTAGAGTTCTGAGAATGTGTTAACTAATTTGAAAGTGACTGTTATAAATCTGTGATAATTCTTGTATGTCCTAGCCCTCTGAGTCTTTTTTAAAATATGTGCCGTTACAGTGAAAATAACCGGTGCCATCGCAGCAGAGGGGGACGCTATGATATCGTAATTGACCACGCCCATTTTTCCATGCCGCAACGCTTCTCCTGATTTTGAAATGGGAGAAAAACGTTGAGTTGGTGTGTTGTATGTGCGGCATGGAAAAAGGGGCGAGGCTAAGTGCTATACCATTATCTCCCCCCCCTTTCAGGCGGTAACGTCGGACAGCCGAAGCAAAAGCTCAAGTATGGCATGAATTTCAAGCGGAAGCTCTAATCAAGAGCTCGCCACCCGCTATCATTCCGTCGGCGACCAGCGCAAGGCGAGTGTGCCGACGTGGAGTTGAGAGCGCGCCGCCGTAACGTGGTGAGTGGGTGGCGAGCGCCAGCATGCCAGTGCTCGCCACCCGCTACCATTCCGCTCGCGGGCCGCGCGAGGTGCTGCGCGCCGCCGGACTTTTGGTTAGCGAGTGGCGAGCTCCAACTTTCTGAGCGTTTTCAACAGCATTTGTCCGGCACCCGAAAATCAGCGTCGAATGGCATGCCTCGCCCGTGATTATCCGGCATAAAGCTATTTATTTTACGGCTGGTCGCACGGTATACACGTTCTGACCGCTCCTCAAGGCGTCCCTTTCACAAGCCCTAGTAACCATTTCCAAGGATTATTGGGCCAGATACCGTGACCGAAGAAATACAGGTGCCACAAATGATCACGAACGCAGATGTCATACAACTCAGCACTGTTCCAGTTCTCGGACTCGAGAAACCAAGCAAATTTCTCCCAATGTTTGTCTAGGGCTCTATATGTAGCTGGACACGAATATGAGGTCCGTTTCCCGTTTTACGCAAGAAATCGGTAGGTATACGGCGGTTTGGTCAACCTCACATTTCAGTGAAACCTTTTCTATTGCTGTTCTTTGAGGTAATGATCATGAGATCGTTGTTAATTTTCCGATTTTCAGAGCATTACGGTAGGTTACGCTACAAAAATTAAGGCAAAATTTCTCGCAATATTGCAAAAAAGTTTCTGGATTCGTGATCAGCATCTCAAGTAATTAGATTTGGCAAAAATTAGCCAAATCAGAAATGGCGGCGTGGTGTAGTATTGCTGCAAAACCACGCCGCCACTTCTGATTAATCCGGAAAATTGAAAAAAAAAACTTCCCTTTCGTGTCAACCACCCCCAAAAACACCCTACTAGAAAATCCGGCAAAATCGACCACTAGAGTCCGAAAAAAGGTTGGGGCCTGCACAAGTCTTGACAAAAAATACTAATTGAAAGGAATAAATCAAATTAATTAAATGGACGGAATTAATGACTTGAGAAAAAAAAACTCACGAAATTCAACGAGCGAGGCTTCGTCGATGATGACAGTGCCTCCAAGGCTCTCTGAAACCAGATAATTGGATAATAGCGGAAACAAATTTAAACGGCAAGAAAACGCCTAAGAACATTTCGTATACAAGAGAAAAAATAAATAAACTTCTAAACATATCACTAAGGAAAGAAGAATTCTAGAACAACATTTAAAATCGGGAGAAATACACACATTTCAGAAAAAAATTTAAAATTTTAGGATTTGGGAATTGCAACCACAAAAATCAATACCCCGCCCAGATATATGCGAGCTTGCACAAAGGGCGCTTCACTTCACGCGATGAAGACAGGAGCTGCAAAAAAAACTAGAATTGGAAGAAAAAGTGCGGAGAACAGATGATCGGAACCCAACGAGAAATTATTGGATCGGGCAGTCGGTCGCTGTCGCTGGCAATCGTCGCAGTGCACTGCACTGCGACGGACAGCCGCAACAGCGACCGATTACCGCACCGTTTTCACATTTCAGGCACAACACCGCTCTTCAAGCCAGCGACCGCAACAGCTGCTGCAAACTATTAGTGCGACAGCATTTTTCTACTATGTGGGTCTGGTACCGACACGATTTGTAACAGCTGACAGCACCTGTCGCGGTCGCAAACTCTTGGTATAACAATGGCCTAATTAAATGATCATTAATTGATACAGTAATACTGAGGAGAAGTTGATCGAATATACTAAACATTTACGTGAAGAATGACTTTTCCACACACATCGGTTAACTCTTCCTTATCCACAAATCACTTCGAAGAATGATTGACTTCATTTGATCATGAGATCATAGGTCAAAATAGCGATCTCTAAGAAAGACTCTTCCTTTCTCAAAAGTCGATTGCGATATTTTCGGTCTGAAAAAGGGTGTTTAGTGATTTTTCCGCGGTTTCTTCAACTTAGCTGTTATACAGGGTATTAGAGCCCTCATTATTTATGGGAAACTCGAGAATGAAATCCATCGTGAACGTTGCCTTTAAGGGTGAGTGAGTGGAGTATACGGCGAAAAAAATTCGGAAAATTGAAATTTCCCAAATATCGCTCCAAATAAAACAGTTCGAGGTAGATGTCGGTTAGATGTAGTTGTCGGCCGATTTTCGCTTTTATTAAATGCAGTGGTCACGATGAAAAACGTTATCGAAAAACTATAAAAATCAGCTTAGATCGAAAACAGCTGGAAAATAATGACGGTAGCGCGGTGAAAAATGGACTAGAATTAGAGTTTCTAGGGCCCAAAGATTCCAGTTCGTGCACACGTGCACAGCGCCGACAAAAAAGATCGCAGTCTCATGCCGAGCAGTCAAAAATCATCGACATTCAGAGGGAGAAATAAATGCAAATTTACCCAATAAAAACAGTTGAACAATAAAAGCAAGCACTTCATTCAACATTTTTGACTAGATGTGTACTTAAATCCGAAGGTTGATTGATTGAAGTTCAATTTCAAGCCAGCTGATGTTCTTGATATAAGAGGTCATCGATGCCGATGATGTGGAGTGGGCTCGTCCACCACCAAATGACAAGAAAGTTCAGGCTTCAAATTTGGTCCGAAACAGCGGTTTTTTCGCGATTTTCTCTTATAGGTCCTACTCCTCTAAACCCAGGATAGGGTTTAGAGGGAAAAGGAAGACGAGCATATTCCATCGCGACCACTGCCTTTAAACCAAAAACACAGCTATGGTGGCCTCTTGAAGAGAATGCGCCCACTAATTTTTCTTGTTTTTCCAATTTTTCGCTCTACCGGATGGTCCATAGGTAAAACCCAACACACGGTAACGTCACTCTATCCATCCCCACAACTCTCAGAACAACTTTTTCCTCCTATCATAGAGGGTCCTCCCTTGCCAGTTCCGTCTTCGCGTTTCGGAACTCGATTGATTGCGTCACGCCTATAAGCTTTGCTACAGAGTCAAAACATAAGGTATTTTGAAGGATGCCGATTCAGAACATCTTAGGATTCTCAAATTGACTAAGTTAAATGCAGCTATAACACGCAGTTTGTATGTTTTTCGACCAGAACGCAAAAATTATGAAAGGTATTGTACAGGGTTTCTTCGGAAAACACATTTTGGTATTTTAAAAAATGGTATTTTCTGTAGTTTTTTTTTCACTACAGGCGGCACGGATCGCAGTGGTAGTTACGGCATGGTTTGCGCACTGGCAGTTACGACATGTTACAACACCGAGTTTGCATTAGCTCAATCTGTCTGCCAGAGCGATCCATGCCGACTGTAGGTATCTGTCTCCGTTTGGGGAACGATCATCATAAAGCATCCATACAATTATGTCGCGAAGCGGCTTGAAGTTGTCTAAAGCGCTCTTCTAAGACGAGGGGCAGTGATCTCATGTCTGACTTTGGGAGTCGCGTATAGACCTGCACCCGGGGCTGCGTTTGCTTGCGTTTTAAAGCATACTCGAAAAGCGGTGGAGATGATCATTGGAAGAAGCATGAGTTCTCCGAATGCTACGGGTGCAGTATTGTGTTTAATGTCGCATGGGCCCCACATAGACTTCGACTGGCGCTCCAGTATACTACCCACTGGATGAAATGCACAGGAGCTGTAAAGGAGCTATTGGATAGTACCAAGGATTCGACCGAGAAACAGTCCACGCAGTCCGATAATGGTCAGGGATTAATACAGGTGCTGAACGCACATAAAGATGACAAAAGAACTTCATCCTCTTCTATTGGAAGAGACCGGCGTCGTTTCTGTCAAGCATTTCAGTATGGAGAAGCGATGTGTGTATATACGTGAGCTTTGGTAGGCGCGAAACACTCAGGAATAGACAGTCGCTAATGAAAACGGACTTTCAAGGAGTTACCAAACAATAGGAAATCGGATTTAATGGGCGAAGAAGGCCATTAGTGATTTTGTGGTAGGCGATGTCATGCCTCACTTTCTCTTCCTGAGGATAGGGCGCAAGAACCCTTGCGCGACGGGGAAACGTCCTGACGAAATCGGGACTGACCAGAGAAGGCGCTCCTATCTATGTACTTATGAACAGATAATGCGCTCCAGAGAGAAGCTTCAATCGCGACGCGGTCGGCGTCGCGACCCAAGTTTTTCGAAATTTTAATCAAACAGTGCCATTATTCTTCTGTTTTTTTTTCGTTCTTGTTGGGCTATCCCTGGAGTTTTTTCGATACTTGTTCAATTCAGCTCATTTCACCTAGAACACTAAGGATTCCGATCTCTGCATCCATTCTACAACACTCCCGTAGGCGGATTTATCATCACTCCTCTTTGCTATTTGAAGTCGGGGTCATTTGTTGTTTTTTTTAGCTGGCCAAGAAGAGGTCATATCTAGCTGGTGGAATTTCCTTGATATCCGGAGGAACTGGGCGATCACGATCGAGGATAAGAGGTACCTTTAATTTAAATTCGAAGTTTTGTTTTCATTGAACAACCTCGTCTTGTTTGTAACCTTCTTCCCTATCCTACAGTCATTTTCACCGCTTCAACCCCCGCTTCTGCACGTGGTGCAGCTGCCGGGAGTAGCGGTCTAGCTTTGTCCACGATCGGCTCGCCTGGAGGAACTACACCTGGAGTGATAGACGTCGCTCCAAACATCTCTCCAGAACAATCTGAGGCTTTATATGGAGTGTCCGATTATGTGGAATATGTATCCGTGGAGCTCGCGTTTGCCCTGTGTTCGTGGATCTGTGATTGTCTCAATTTCTGCACCAGGAGCTGCGTTTGCTTGCGTTTCAAAGCATACTCGAAAAGCGGTGGAGATGATGATCGGAAGAAGTATGAGTTATCCGAATGCTACGGGTGCAGCATTGTGTTTAATGTCACATGGGCCCCACATAGACTTCGACTGGCGCTTGAAAATACTACCCACTGAATGAATTGCACAGGAGCTGTAAGTGAGCTATTGGATAGTAGCAGGAATTCGACCGAGAAACAGTCCACGCAGTTCGATAATGGTCAGGGATTAATACAGGTGCTGAACGCACATAAATATGACGAAAGAACTTCATCCTCTTTCATTGGAAGAGACCGGCGTCATTTCTGTGAAGCATTTCAGTATGGAGAAGCGATGTGTGTATATCCGTGAGTTTTGGTAGGCGCGAAACACTCAGGAATATACAGTCGCTAATGAAAACGGACTTTCAAAGAGTTACCAAACAATAGGAAATCGGATTTAATGGGCGAAGAAGACCATCACATCAGCGATTTTTAGGTGGCTTCCCACTGTGGTTCCGTACACTTCTTACGGCGTCGAGGGCACTCTCACAGGAGTCCCGTACACTTTCTGCGGCTTGCGACGCACTGCCACATTGGTCCCGCACACTATCAACGGCGTCTGCACTCTCACATTTGTCCCGCGCACTATCTACGGCGTCATGCGCACTGTTCCGACAGAATCGAGGCTGACCAGAGAAGGCGTCCATATCTACATATGAACAGATAATGCGCTTCAGAAAGAAAACCCAATCGCGACGCGCTCAGCGTCGCGACCCAAGTTTAAGTTGCCAACTGCGTCACGATTGGGGCTTCTCTCTGGAGCGCATTATCTGTGCCAGAAATTTTAGGCAAACAGTGCAATTATTCTCCTGTTCTTCTCATTCTTGGAGGATTCTCTTTGGGGACATGCTGGCAACACACCTTTTTATCCGTGTTGGTTAGCTACAGTACTTTTTTCCACGATAAAACACGAATAATCATGTGAGCGAGTTGTTGTATCGGTGGTTGTACTGAGTAATGTGTAAGTGATGTTAGATAGAATGTTAAAATTATTTATTCCTAAATAAATGTGGGGCCTCAGATGAAAGCAGGCCATGGGCGGACGATGGAGTGGGGCGAGGAGTAGACGTCGAGGTGCTGGAGCAGGAAAACTGAGTATGGCCCATAATGTCGAGATTACTGTATTTGGTATGGGCGGTCCGTCAAGTAGACGGTAACTTGAAGAATTCAAACTAGACGCGAATGGTTGCGATACGGATAAACAAAAAATTTCTTTGCGCAGCACGATGTGCTATTTCTCTAGTGTCCCGTTTGCAGTACGGACCTCGATTTCATGACGACCATTGGGGAGCTCATTTCGTATGGACCAACTGCCTTCAGTACCGATTAACCGCCAAGCTCCAGCAAGCTGTCGTCGGTGTGTGGAGCGATATCGATCCTTAGCAGAGGATTATTGGAATATCACTTATATGTAACATTTTGAGGATCTCTCCAACCATCGGAGCCCAGTGCGGCTAACGAATCGCATTTCGGGAGCCCCTGATTTGAAGGAAAGGTTTCCGAACAATCATGGAAGACAATCATATCAGATACCATTTTTGTAAGCTTTCACTCCAATTTTCTACAATTCGTTCTTGCAAAAGGTTGGGCATGTGAAATATTTAAAGAGTTCCTTACGATTCGTCCTCGATGTTATTGTTCGGATTTTTTCCGTACGAAGTAGGACACTCTTAAAACCAAGGTGCAGTGGGGTTGTGAGCTGAGATAACGGGGGTTAAGGGAGGATCACGGAAATTTTGTCTGAGGACGAGACTTTTCTGATTTTTCGGAAGGAAGCTGTCGAAGGAATTCTGGCCCGAATCCTCGTCGACAGGAAATGGAAGGTCTTTAGATTCCCGAAGTCTCCAAATCTTTCGTAGCTAAGTTGTGAACGGTTTTCGAACAAAATCTCAGGGAGGTAGCAGTTCCTTCGCGACCCTTACCAGCAGTCAGCTCGACCCTGCGAAAATACAGTTTCAGGTCGGAAACTCTCGACGAAACTTCTGAAATTTTATAAAGAATGGAAAATTTTTCGTCTACAAAATGTTGGCTACGAAAAAGGAAACATAAACCATAGGAAAAAGTTATTCGACCTTGAGAAAAATTGCTCTCAGAAACTGTCGACGCAGAAGTTTCTCGATTTTTAAACACAGGCTATCTGAATTCAATCTCAGGTCAGTTCACGAGATGGTTGGTTACCCTTTTTGTTGGAGCTCTACGCTTAGGGTGATTTGATAAGTGTTTTTTTATTCATTGATGTTTGTCTACACGTGTACTGCATCCGATTTACTTTGTTTTCCCTTATGTCTAAGGCTCAACTTCTTCACATGCGTTCTGTTTGTTTATTAAATGAAAATTAAAACTTTTGATTGATCAGTTGAATATATCTCAATGAAGTTGAAACTCGTCTGATAAACCTTCATTGACTACGTTTCGGGCAATAAACCCGTCGTCAGGTCAACTGAAATATGTAAGACAAACAAATAGACAATATGTTCTCACCAAACACCAACTACCGACCTGTGGTGACTGGAATGGAGTAGGTCGCAACCACAGACAAGCCCAGAGGTTTTCTTAAAGAGGTGGGAATGATGTAAAGCGATGTTGATGAGTATCCCACCTACCTCTAAATGGGCATAAGATGGAAATGAGGTAGGGCGGTGGGAGGTCTCACAATAGTGCAGTGGAAGGATAGGAGGGATACGGCATCCAGATATGTACCATATCCCACTTGGCCGCTTCCATTACAAGGTTATCAACCTCATTGCTTCCCTCATTTCTTCTCTGCTGTTGATAGGCGGTTTTTCCTTTTTTATCTCCAGCGCCTCCTTTATTTTTCGTTCAACCGTTCAAAATAAAAGAGGCGCTGGAGAAAAAAAAGGAAAAACCGCCTATCAACAGCAGAGAAGAAATGAGGGAAGCAATGAGGTTGATAACCTTGTAATGGAAGCGGTCAACTGGGATATGATACATATCTGGATGCCTTATCCCTCCTATCCTTCCAATGCACTATTGTGAGACCTCACACCGCCCTACCTCATTTCCATCTTATGCCCATTTAGAGGTAGGTGGGATACTCATCAACATCGCTTTACATCATTCCCACCTCTTTTAGAAAACCTCTGGGCTTATCTGTGGTTGCGACCTACTCCATTCCAGTCACCACAGGTCGGTAGTTGGTGTTTGGTGAGAACATATTGTCTATTTGTTTGTCTTACATATTTCAGTTGACCTGACGACGGGTTAATTGCCCGAAACGTAGTCAATGAAGGTTTATCAGACGAGCTTCAACTTCAACCTTATATAGTACAAAACTATGAAGCTCAGGGAAGCATCGATATTACCAAGACATATCTCAATGAAAAGACAAAAGCAAAATAACAGACTCTCCCACCCAAAAAAAAAAACAAAAAACACGGGCCGAAATATTTTCCCATTACGTCACAAGGGACATTCTTGGGCTCACTGCATTATTTTGTACAAATAACATGCATTCCGATTAAAGAGATGAGCATGAGCGACTCGCACTGACTAAAAAAGTATTCGCCTCGGTCCTGCTTATCGTCCTCGTTAGTTGTGTGGCGAGCAATTTCCATTAGCTTTGGGACCGATTAGAGTCCCGCCCCGGAAAGGCGCGACATCATGCAATGAAGGAGAACCGATCGATACACCTCCACAGCAAGTCGCCGCTCTTTTCAGCGATGGTACTCTCTTCGGGCCCTAATGCAACTTTTGTCCGACTGTGGGTCAGACCACAATGACATGCCCTGTATCATCCTTCTCCTCTTTGAAGGAAGCCGCGGCTCAGCGAACTAACGTGGCAGCACCCGATCGATGTTTATGACTTCCATTACGTCCTCGCTTCCGTGCGTGCCACGTGTAATCGTCGCGGCTACCTCTCAGCTGTGATCGACAATACTTTGCGCGCGCAATACGACGTTCTGTTCAAATATTTCAAAAGTGCCAGATGACTGACGGAAGGGCCGGCCTTTTCTGAAGAAATTCCGTTTTTTCGACTTTATGTATACTCACAACGGTACGTTTCAGACCAGGCAAGCTCCTTCTACATTGCCACAGGGCCCGGCTGTGCGGAACTGCTCCGTTTCCAAATTTCCGGTGTTTTTTTTGGGCTGTTTCGTTCCGTTTCCGTCTTTTTATCCCGGAAACAGAAGAAACAGTGCTACACGTGTAATGGTGATTGGTCTGGACAAGGGTGTTTGAAGACATTACGAGGGGCTGAAAATCACTCGGTACCGCTTGAGTCGAATACTTGAGCCTGCCTAAGATTCTCGAGAAAGTTCGGGGTTCTAAAATTGCGCACTCTAGAATGATGGCACAAAACACACGCGGCAGGATTCTGACCGCTTATTGGGTTGGAGGATTGAATAGCTTTCTCTCCGACAATGTATGATTGTCGGGCTTTTCCGTTAAAGTCCAATTCTTCATTTGTCTACCTACACTAAAGCAATGAAAATTGAGACAAGTTTGTTTTTTCGCGTAGAGCCTGTCCTCCAGGAAAGTTTCTGGGTGGGTACAGGTGGAGGTGGCGACAGGCAGCGGCACTGCGCGATGAATCTTGCTATTTTCGCCGACAAGTTTCGTTATTTTTTTTTGAATTTGATTTTTATTGTTTTGTTTTTTATCGTACTCCTTACGTTGGGCAATTAAGGTCCAGTAAAATCTGGTATGTCGTCGGTGAGAATCTGAAGGTTGACCTCTGATTAGCCTTCAACACACAACGCGACCACCCGCGTTCATCTAGTTCTGGTTCATTCCAGACTCTTTTCTGGTTAACAGACTGTACACTGCCTGAAGGGGCAGCTACATTTATAAAGTATTCTTCGAGCTACATGTAACGGGTATTCTTATTCTTCGACGCTGCCTTTTCGGATTTCTCAGGAGCGAAGATTCGAAATTGTGGAATGCCTCTCAGTGAATTAATGTGCTTTATATATTTTTGGTTCATTGATCAAAACCATAGGTTATCGATTGTGAGCTGCAGGCCATGAGCAGCGACTAAACGTGAAAATGAGGCAACCCATAGTTTTTCGGTCACTTCCGTTTCTGAATTTCCGTTTCCGGCGTTTTCTGGCATTGGGCATGTGGATTTTGGCGCATCTAATGCCTTCAAGGTAGAGATGTAGTATTAGTGTCTTACAGCGCACAGAACATAAACAAAGCCTTTGAAAAACTGCGAAAGCTGTAAAGTACCAAAAAAGGTTTTCGTGGTAATTTGTGTGCTGAAATGTGCTTAAAGGCAGTGTTCACGATGGAAAAAGTTTTCGAAATTCCACTAGGATTGGGTAGTGGAGGGACACTCTGTAACGTTAATGTCGAAAGAACGCATGAAAACGAGCCAGGAAGAGCCCCAAAAGTTGCAACTTCGAGCGCATTGAAAACCCCAAAAGCGCATCACACGCCCACCGACGTGAACAAATGAATGCTCGAGATCGTGAGATGAGCGATGATTTTCAATCATTAGCCCCGTTCTTCCCTTCATTCTCAGCTTCTCTCTTTACTCAGGTCAGCTCGCATAGATCGGCTGCAAAAGACGGAAGTTACAAGCCTCGGACAACTCGTCCACAATGTTTCCATAGCTCAATCTTTGAGGGACCATATCTGAATTCGCAGAAGGTCTAGTATGATTTTAGAGACATCATTGGAATCAGCATGGGGCCGTTTTCAAGATAGGTGGAGAAACAGAAAAACGATTTTCATCGTGAACACTGCCTTTAAAGGCAGCATACACGCTCGTAAACGTGGTTGGGATAACGATGTGAATCGAACCGTATGGCTTTCAACATTATGTCTGCGCATTTCGAAGCGTTAGAAACGACCCACAATGCCGTTACAGAAGTAGCAAGTTTGGCCCCGCCCGTATTTTCACGCCCCCTGTAATTGCCCTTTTCTGTGGGCCGTTTCTGACGCTTCAAAATGCGTAGGCGTTGTAATTTGAGCCATAACATTCTATTTCCGTAGTTATCTCAATCGCGTTTACGAGCGTGTTTGCTGCCTTGAAATTTCGGTATCGTTCAAAAGAGAGGTTTAATGTTAAGAACAGACCATACGTAGTGTTCTGGATCCCGCAACTATTAGCACCACAAGAAAAGTAACGTTGTTTGGGTATTTAACGAGCACCTTGCACAGCGTCCTCAACACCTAAAGTGTGTCCGAATGAGAATGGCGGCCCATGCGGCCGGCGTACTTGGCAGGCGGTCGTCGCGTTCGCCACTCTCGGACGAGCATGCGAAACCCCCCCCCCCACAACCATCGACTACGAACGGGGCCGGCACCGGCTGGCAGCAAACACTGCGCCGATCAATCAGCTCTGCAGCAGTGAGGAGGGGAATGGCCGCCGCTCGAATACAACACTCGTCCGAGAGCGACGTATGCGACGGCCGCCTGCTAAGCACACCGGCCGAATGAGCCGCCATTCTCATTCGGACACACTTTAGAAGACCGTGTGTCTACACTGCTCATCCACCGCAGGGACTTGATTTTCTAACGTTTCTGCAAGAAATAAAATTCCTCCTAATTTAAGCTATTTAGAAGACTGGTTCTAAAAACCCTTCTGATACTGGTGGGCAGACACCAAACACCTTGAAATTCCTTCATACCAATAGCCAAAACTCGGTTTTAAACCGACGAAATTGGTTGGACTTGGAGCGTATGGTATCTTAAAGGCACAGTACACCATCAGATATGAATTTTGAGATTTTCATGTAATTGTGTAGAAGACCCCTCCTGTATAACACGTGCCAATTGCGAGATCTCGATTCCTCCAAATAAGCGAGATGTAAGCGACCACCACAGGCCCGACCCCCTACGCTCACCACCACAGGCCCGACCCCCTAACAGATTTTCGAACGGATGGATGAATTCGAACAAGTCGTCGTTCTTCGGTCCATCACCGAACTGTCTCCTTATCCTGGCTTTCTCTCACGCAACGATTGCGAATGAAGAGAAATACAGGCCTGAGACAACTCGTCCACCATTGTTTCACCCTTGAAATGAAGACATCTTTGAAGAGCCATAACTCTGTTCAAAAGGGGTCTTGGACGATTCCAGAGATACCACTGTGATCTGAGTGTGACTCTCTCCAAGATAAGCATGGAAACCGAAAACTAATTTTTTGGGTGTTCTGTGCTTTTAAAGGTAGAGTTCTCGAAAAAAATTGGTTCTTGCGCTGTCCTCATGGAAAGGTAGATCTGGCCATCACAGAGAACAAATAAGTGAAAATCGGAGAAAAACGCTTAGGAATAAGTTATTGCTTGGTGTCGTTCCGCCCCCAGCGATCGACATTTCTACGAATGACTGTTTTGGCAACTTTTATTATGCTTCTAAAGTAATCTCTGAGCACTTCTAGAGACTACTGGCAACTTTAAGAGCAAAATAAAAGGCGGATGAACAAGCGTTAATGAAAGTCGCGTTAATAAGCGGGCCTGCCGACGCCTGTAACTACTCGGTATATCTTGTTTCTGAGCGTTTTTCCAGCAAATTTACGGGTTTTTTCACTTGATTTTACTTTTGCGATAACCAAATTAACATTCTCATGAAGAGAACTCAAAAATCGTTTTTAACGCGGACCATGCTTTCAGAGGCATCGTTCACTATAGATTTCAATTTCGAGTTTTTCATATATAATGGAGGCTCTAGTACCCTATAAACAGGTACAAACAGGTTCAAAGGAACCTGTTCTCTCCGTCCGAAATTTTCTTGATCGAATTTCAAGAAAAGAAGGGTGAGTTGCCACGCAGCGCTCGCGTTAAAGAAAGCGTTCCCTCCCCAGAAAAATGAAAAAATGTTGCTTCTAACACGAAAGGCCGAAAACAAGTTACTTGTAGCATATCCAAGCTTATGTAAGTTACTTGCGATATATCTCATTCAAGTTCAGGCCATTCAAGTTACATGTATCATTTCGACGGCAGAGCGCCTCCGTTATGTTACATGTAACTTACTTGACCAAGATAATACGCAAGTAACCTAATTAGGCTAAGAAGGCGTTTCATAGGGATTATACGACGCACTCCGGAGAACAGCCCTAGAGCACTGTAGGTTCAATCACCCACCTTTCAGGTACTGAACCACGAAATTGCAAGGAAGGCTCCGCAGAGCGTTTTCCGCTTTGCGTGGCCTCGTGCGGACGCGTTATCTGCGTCGCGTGTCGTATGCGTTGCGTAATGGTCACCCGCAGTGAATATATAAGTGAAAGACACATGTAACATAAATATAACTTACACGTAATACAAATTTTACGTTTGAGAGATGGCGTGTCCACACCGCGCACCCACGGCTGTTTTTGCCCTGGGACCTCGTGCCCACACTGCGCACCCACGCCATGAACTCGAATTTTCGTAGTTTCTTCGGAAAAGGAAAAACAAGATCCCTTTTTATTGTTGCTGGAAGATCCGTCTTGAGTTGCACTCTTCTTACTAGCGGTCAGACCGAAGCCGCCTTGATAATCTTTTATTTGGGCACTTCCATAAAGAAAATCCCGGTTTTAATCCCCACTAAACTGATTGGTCGTGGAGCGCGCGGTCGGCTGCGCATAGTAGCCGTAAGGCTCCCGGTCTCTTAAGTGTTAAGTTGCATGTGATTTTTATGTGTTGTGATATAAATGCCTGTTACTCGAGACATTCAAGTAACTAACATCTATATTACAAGTATCCTATGTTTTCGAGTGAAATTTATTTCTGTTGCGCGCGTACGCTGCTTCTCCTTCTCCCCACACATTCTCGCTTCCTCTACCCTCGCTCGGAAAAGGGCGTGAGGGAACAGAGTGAATTGACTTGGAACAAGAGGATACATAACTTGTTTTTATTTCACTGAGTTGGATCCTTCTCAAGAGAGACAAGAGGAAAAACGGCGAAAAACGGGCAATCAAAGGGTGAAAATCAGGCGTGTCAGTCGACCTAATCAGCACGCCCACGAAATTGTCAAATTGTTTGATAAGAAAATTCTCAATGTGCAGAACATTGCTTATCTAGAGAAATCCAGAAATCAAAACATGCGCATTTGAATTTTCTGATTAAAAAAATTGGTAGAACCAGGAGAAAAAAGTCGATTGTGAAGAGAATTCGAGCAGGGAAATCATTTTTAATGTTGCAGGTTCTGTGGCAATAAACAAACAAAACATCGGGGTGATAATTAGAGGCAAATTCGAATTCTTACGGGGATTTTTGAAAGAATTTTCCCTCTGAGGATTAGGATTTCTGTGAGATCTTAATAGGCCAAAAACTTGGAAACATGAAAAGTTGGAATATGGTTCCTTATGAAAATAGTTTTCTGACCATATTTTGCTGTTCTTCTCGACCCTTGACCTCTCATATTACTTGGAGAACTCGGCATCCATACTAATGCTGCTTTTGATTCACCTAAAATGCTTTATATCTAGGACACGCAGGAGGCGCCAATCGATGTAAGAAATCATTTGTTTGCTGTTTGCTCATCTGCGCGATGAGCTCTTGAGTAGAGGGAGACGACGGCTTTGCCCCCCGGAAGACTTCGCCTTGCCGGCTCAGATTACCGTCAGCCACTCAGCGGGAGATTTCCGCCCTCATTCTTTCTTTACGCACTAGTTCAGATCCTTCAAAAAATACATGCATGAGTCACTGTGATCCCTTCTTTCAGCTGACAATTCAGACTCTTTTCCGATTTCGCGAAATATTTAGTCCCTCATGTTGAATTAGCTGCCTAAATGTCGCCCTCTTGATTGACGAAACAGGGACTTGTTGTCGTTCTACTCTATTTGTTTGAGATAATCATGTTAATGAACATACTGTTTTTGTTTTTTTATTGATAGGTTGTGTTTATATCATTTGCATAATTTATTATACTGAGGCTATTGGAAGTTCGCACTGTGAGAGGTTTTCTGCGCAATTTTCTATTCTTTTCACGTAGCCTCTTTGGAGTTTTTGTTTTTAGATAGTTTTCTAACATTCTATAAGTCATTATTTGAAAGTGTTATGGTAAATATTAGCAGAACTCACCAGAATAATGTTCACCGTTAGACATACAGTCGGCACTGTTCTCTTTGACTTTTTGTGTTCCCTGTTATGCTCAGTTAAACTCGGTGTATGTATGTATGTTAAATATAACATAGGCGCACCGAGTATACGCCATCTCGCAATAAGGAACGCAAAATATCGCCGTCAAATTGTTGTGTCGCATGATGAATAATAGCAACATCCATCCTCTACAAAAATCGTATTTCTCATTACTCATGACACGTGCTGCTCGCGCGATGCTGCAGCCTAAGTACACTATTCTCTCTCTCGCTGTCTCTAACGTCCGCTCCGCACCAGCGTGCGTAGGAGCCATGAGATTTTCGAGTTTTTGCTGACTGTATGCTAGCACACATTTTCCTTTTCGGGACCCCAGAATTTGACGGAGGTAGTTTTCTTCGTCTTCCAACGAATTTAATTTTTTTCACAATTTTTGAAACCGACGTCCGTCTCTTCAGTACAGTACGGGTCATAATTTTTGCGTAAAAAAGACGCAAAAAACGCATTTTTTGTGCCCTCTTCTCGTAACTCTGTTCAAAGTGGTTTGTTCGGAAATCTTGGATTATATTTGAAATCAGGATTGAGAGGTATCTCTTTTAGCATGCTATTTGGCGTACTTTTAACAAAGCATGTAGGCGTAACAACATGGACACATTCGCTCATAAATGTCCTAAAGGCAAGGTCCGGTCAAATTTTCATACTGCCGAAATTCGGGTTAGATAGACTGGGCTAGCTTAGCTGAACACCATCTGGACGTTTCACGAACCATAAGTCCCTATTTCTGGAGAAAACAGCCTCGAGGTCAGGGATTGCGGTATTCACAACATGATAATCATGGCCAGAATTTACGATATTTACACTGCAGTCTTGAAGAATGAGTGGACAGTGGCTAAAACATGGACGATGGACACACTTTTCCGACATAGTGGCTGAGCTAAGTGGCTGGTATAACTCGAAGAAAACCGATTCTTACGCAGTTTTCGCACGCTCCTTAGGAGTACCTTTAGCATACTCACCGATTCGGCGGGAAATCTCAAAATCGAAGTTCTGCCCTGACCCTGCCTTTAATGGCGAAATCGCGTTTCATGCGCGTTTCGCGTTGATTGTTTCAAATCTCATTTTGACTAGATATCTTGTTGAAGAGTGAGTCACATGTCATTCCAGAAAAAAGAGCACATGATGCTGATTCCCCATATCTCTTTAGATTCCCAAATGGACCATTTTAAATAGAGTTATTAAAAAAAGGCGAAAAAAAAGCTGTTTGCGTTTTCGACACCGAAAACGCAAACATTATGACCAGTCTTGTAACTCCAAAGACTTTGAAAAATTGAATTCAGTATGAAGTTAAAGTGAGTCAAGTTTCTATTCAAAGGCATCGTACACGATGAAAACCATATTTGGGTTTTTGATGTTTTCGTGTTGTACTATCCCTATAGTGACTAACGGTAGCAAAACGCCCCCTCAAAAACGTCAACTTTTTGAGAAAAACCCATTTTTAGAAAGTTTATAGCAAATTTGAATTTCGCGCCGGCATCTACTTGGGTTAGTTGCGCAGAGAATGCAAGGAACAGAAAAATCTGTTCAATCCAAGTGTCCGAGGTCTGTGTGTGAAAACTGGCGGGGATTATCAATTGCGATAGGTCAGAGCACACAAAACTCTTTTTTTTATTTCGCTTGCGTGGACTTTCTTTCCGGAGCGTGCCCAGAAACAAAAAAAAAGTTTTCCGGAACCTTTTTTTCTTGGCTTGATCGTGTTTCAAGCTGAGCGCGACAGGCTGTCCACAACGAAAGGAGGTCAATCCGGAACAGGCACATCATTTTGTTGCCGTTAAAACTGACATGTCCCAGATCAAGCCACGAAAGAATTTTCGTTTGTTTCTCAAGTTTTTCCGACTTCTCGGCAAATTTTCGACGCTACTCAATTTCTCTACCAAACACAAATTTTACAGCACCACAGCTTTTCGCGGGTCGAGTAATGCATCTCTCAAAATGCTAATCCGTTCAGCCCAGCTAACAGAAAATTATTCGAAAACGGTGGATTGCTTCAACAAAAACCCACCAATGAACTTCGTTCCAAATTACTCTTTTGTGTCCAAGAAATAGGAAAAATCAGCGGTGGTCGAAATTTCGTCCTATCACTTACACTTTCTGCATGGTGGATACCCGAAAATCGTGAGATTTATTTTTCAAATGAATCAGGGTGAGTCTTCAAGAATCATGAAAAAAATTAAAATAGAAAAATTGCCGAGTAGAGCTTTTTTTTCTGAAAAAAAAAGAGCAAAAGCAATCACTTCATGCAAAACTTTTAGGTTTAAAAGTGAGAATGTTTCTGTGCACTATCATCAACGGGTCGAAACTGAGCCAAGCTGTGGGGGTGAGGGTAGAAATACCGAAGCCCAAAGAAGGGTTGGTGGAGGGTAGTGCATACCTTTGACAACTAATAATATCCGAAACCTGCGAAAAAATTCGCCCTCCCCTCTTCATTCTCTCGCTCTCTGCGTAACACTCCACCCTCACCCGAAAATGCGTCACTACTTATGCAGACGAAATCTTGCTACGCACGGCGCTAACCTCGCTCCACATAAATCTTTTTATCCGGCGCTTCAATCTTGCTTTAGTTTAGGTCAGTTTTTTAGTCTACGAAGAGTGGAAATACATCTCTCCTGAAACGATGTCAAAAACGGTTCTACCAATCTGATTATCAATAACGACATAAAACCCACATGGAAACCACTTTTAGTCAGTGGGGCCAATCTGGATGAAAAACACTTTGCCAGAATCGTTTTTGGCGTAGAATCTGATTACGGTCTTCGCAGCTGCCTAAAACCACTCTGAAAGAGAGCTATACGCGTTTTAAAGGCCTGGCGACAAGCCCGGATTTCTCTCAAAACCTGTTGGGTGCTGAAAACGAATTAGGGGACCAGTTTCCAAAATTCTTAGGTTTACTGTAGGGTACGGTATGCATAATGCCATTAAGGGCCAAAACCTACCATAGTATTCGAATCTGAGACTTTGACCAAACTACCGTATACCCACCGTAATCTAACGTAATCTGTGAAAAATCGATAAACGTACCTCAGATTCGTGATCAGCACCCAAAATAACTCTAGAGAAACAATTGGAGCCATGCCTATTGTAGCACTCCCAAAATCGTCAGGAGTCCCGACTTGCCATAAAATTTTTACCCGATGGTTTTTCCCCTTTCAATGAATCTAGTCGAAAACTTCGGAAAATCTGCAAGTAAAACCCAGATTCGTGATCAGTGCCCCAAGTAACCCACCTGGGAAGATTTTAAAGGCAGTGTTCACGATAAAAATCGTTTCTATGTTTCCCCGCCTATCTTGGCTTTTGCAGCCGATGTATGCGAGCTGACCTGAGTAAAGAGAGAAGCTGAGAATGAAGGGAAGGGCGGGGCTAATGATTGGAAATAATCGCTCATCTCACGATCTCGAGCATTCATTTGTTCACGTCGGTGGGCGTGTGTTGCGCTTTTGGGGTTTGCCTTGCGCTCGCAATCGCAACTTCGGGCTCTTTTGGAGCTTTTCCTGGCTCGTTTTCATGCGTTCTTTCGACGTCAACGTTACAGTGTGCCCCTCCACTACCCATTCCTAGTGGAAACTGAAACACATTTTTATCGTGAACACTGCCTTAAGTCAAATCTGGAACATTTATCAGAACCGCTTTCAGAGCCCTCTAGCTGGCATAAATAAACGCCCAAACGAAAATACACAAAAGTCCAAAACGCCGTCAGTCTGTGCAGAGTTTGCAGAATGTGCCTCTACCTAAACTTTGCTATGGGGGTAGTTTCGAGTGCTGAGCACAACTATGCGATCCGTATTTGAATTTTCCAAAAACTAATGCGCGTTTGGAAGGTACAATAAGTACGGAAATCTGGCGAAAAACGAATATAACTTCTCTGAGATTGGTTTTAGGCAGCTGCGAAGAACAGAATCGGATTCTACGCCATCCGGAATGGCCAAGCTGATTAGAAGTAGTTCCCTTGTCGGAGACATTCGAAACTGATCTTTTGCTTTTTGTCTTCGCATGCTTTAGGTTTGGAAAGTACCATTTTCACATTTGCGGAAGACTGAGACACGCTTTCCAAAAGGGACAGTTTTTTTTATTCAAAAACCTCCTGCTTATGAAAACCAAATGATTATATGGATTTTGTCTATCTTGTGTAAATGAAGAAGGAATTCCTTAATTTGGACAGCCTTGTCTTCTCTAGGTGACCGACCTCTGTTTTGCTCAGAAAAGCTTTGATGATGGGAGGCACTCGTTATTTATTCAAACTTCTGGGCAGTGACCAATTGCTGCACGTTGGTGATGCTTGAATGAATTTTCATCCGTTCCGCACGGCTAACTTCTTTCACATATTGGTTAGCTTTTAGTCAATTCACTGAATTTGTTTCTCTCATTTTAGCAACTTTTCTTCGTTCTTGTAGTACACATTCTGAGGCGATCCAAAAGTGCTTTGTAGAGAGGATGTTTACCCAAGCTTTAGGAGTAAAGTCCTTTTGAAGTATGTAGCGCCGTCAATCAGGCCCATTTGGATGAAATCGAATTATGGTACAATTCCAGATGAGGTCAGGTCCATCGCTCTCCCTCTTCTTCAGCAGAAAGACTATAAATTCATCCTAAGGGCAGATGAGTCTATCTGAGACAAACTACTGGGACTTGGTTTTGTTCGCTTAGAACCTTTCTTTTCCTAGTATTTTTGAGTCGTGGTCTCGTATAGATTGAGCTGGACGCAAAACATGCGGTTTTTACGTGTTTCTCATCTCGAAGAGTTCATCGCCATTCTGGAACCCCTAGGAGTAGCACTCAACTTCTCAGGCTTCTTTAGAGTTGGGCGCGAATGCATGTTTTCGGTGGGAGTCGATCGATTCATACTGTCATTCTCGGAGCTTAATTTCGGTGCGCAATTGCGGACTACGGCTGTTTCATCACTCGACACTATGATAATCGTGCTGATAGAGAGGTGAGTCGTATCGGGACCAGGTGGTCCCAGCACGATTATGATCCTATTGCGTGATGCAACAGCCATTGACCGCAAATGCGGAGCAGAATTTGGCTCCGAAAACGACAGTATGTTGATTATAAATTTGCGTGGTGCACGGCGGAGCTCTGAAAAATTCTTGACGAAATAAAGAAAAAACAGTAAAGATCATGGGTCGTCTCGAAAGTAGGGACATTTTGGCAGCGGAACATTCTCTCCCATGAGCGAAGCCTACGCGAGGTGTGAATTACGGGGACTCAGAAAAATCAAAACAAGTTACTTGTTATATAAATGTAACTTACTTGAATGCCTCAAGTACCTTAAATTTATATTACATGTAGCATACATTCACATTACATGAAACTTGAATTTATAATGCTTAGGTTACACTTATGTTACATGTATGTAACTTACTTTTATATTTTCACTATGGGTAGCCATCACGTGACGCAGACGACACGCGACGCAGAGAGCGCGCCCCAGACCACGCACTACGCCAAAACATTGCCCTGCGGGGCTTTCCCTGCTGGTGTGAGGTCAAGTATCTCTAACTTGGGTAATTGAACCAACAACAACGCCAGTCGTTAGCCTGACCCCGCGAGTGCGTCGTACATCCCCCTTGGAAACATCTTCTCGACCAATTCAAGTTACTTGCGACTTATATTATGACATTTAAGTTACATGTAACATATGGGAGGCGCACTGCACACTAGAGTGTTGCCCGAATATTCGTTTATTCGAATGAAATTCGAATAATTCGAATATTCGAATATTCAAAGAAGTGGATTATTCGGGTTATTCGAATACTCGAATATTCAAAGAAGTGAAATATTCGTTTATTCGAATAATCGAATATTCAAGGAAGTGAAATATTCGGTTTATTCGAATATTTGAATATTCAGCATGAATACTTTGAATATTCGACAAGATCGCAAACCATATTGCCCTGATTTTACATTTCAAACATCTTAGAGTAATGAATCGTAATTTCTATCAATTCTTCAGCATCTCATAAATATATCGTGTTAGCAAGTATGCACACTACTGTACAGCATCTGCAGCTGGGGCCCGGCTGCGCCGGCATCTTGAGTTTAAGGCAAATAAACCGAAATCCGCTAGCACTATGTGAGATTGCGTACAGAAGTTCTCACGCCTGTTTCTCGTTCCTAGAATCGTCTTCCCTCGCAAAGTACAGCGGCAGAGGCCAGCGATAGCAGGCCTAAGCAGTTGGGGTCCTGCTGAGCCGGCCCATAAATTGGTTTCGACGACAACACCCAAAGAAATTACAAAGCATTCCAAACCTTGCAAACCCTGTTAGCCTCCTTTCCTTTGCAGTGACACACCAGCCCTTCTTTAGTTTTATGAGGACCTGAAGTGGTAGTTCATTTATATTCATTTCTGTCATGATAAGGACAACCGCTGTTTGAGATTTAGTAAGCGCCCTCATGACCAACCGACACCCTGCTACTGCTACTTCTATTGCCTAATGAAGCAGGGGTGCGTTTCAGGAACGTTCCCGTGGCGGAACACATCCATGGAAACGTAGTCACTGCCGCGTGGAGGCAACTTACTGTTATAATTCGTAGCCAAGGGAAGCAAATTTTTTCATGAAAAGGCTATTTTTCCTCCCAAAGCGTCGTGGGAACATTCTTGGAACGCACACCAGAATGATGTTTGTGCTTCCTGGATGCAGATTTTGATTAACTCTCATTTCCATGATATATAAACCCGATTTAGATAAGCTATTGCATATAAACAGCTAAGCAGTTGAAATGAGTTTCTAAGGAGGAGGGGACGTGAGGAAAGAGGAGTCACACGCTCTTTTATGAACGCACAAAATGATTTTGGTGTCCTGCGCTCACCCACTTCGGTTCCACACACTTTCAACTCAGACGTTCGCTGTTGTCTACAGGACGTCGATCCGCCCAGAACGAGTCACCGCTGGCGAACAGGCAGCTCTACGCGGGGTCGTCCCAGTGTGCTGTTGAGCAGGGGGCGACGGGCTGTTAAACAGCCCATCGACCGGCAATCCCGCCGAGTGCCTCAAATCGACGCAGACCGAGTTGTTGTCCACAGGACGTCAATTCGGGATGTCTACGGCTGCGCAGGTCGATGGGCTGTTCTACAGAACATTCGCGGGAGGGGCGATGGCAGCGTCCATCAATCGATGTATCACGAAGATCGTGCCGTCCAAGTTCTCATTTTCGGTTATATGAGATTTGCATATCGTTTTATTTTTTGATGATGCTGTAGACTTCTATGATAATTCTTCTCTTTTTCAATAATAAGAGATCTGTGATTCGTTATTTAATAACGTCTTCCCGTGGAAGGGGTGTTGGTAGCATGCCGAGAGATGCACCTCGCGGCGTTCCCCGTGATGGACCCGGAGGTTTACGGAGCTTTCAGCAACTGCCTTCGTAGGCAGATTTTGATTTTTTTTCATCCCTTTATGTGTTTCATTTGCGTCATTTTTAGTTCTTTGTCAGGAATCTCTGATCATTCGGGGGTGTTCATTTACCCTGATTCCCATCCATGTTGTCAATACTCGAGGAAAGGTAATGTAGCGAGATGAACAATTGTAGATTTAAAGAAATAAGCGTGGTTAGCCAATATCACCTTTTCTGGTTAACAAGGGAAGCCGTTTTAGCGTAGTCCGGGATCAGCGAAATGGAGTACCTTGCGAGCTCCAAAATGTGCGTGCCGAATGCGTGTCGAATATGTATCCAACTCGAGTGACCACTCCCATTGAAAAAGTGTATTGCAGGGACACGTGCTCCAAAAAGCACCGCGTGCTGCAAAATTTTATCGTAGGAGCACGTGTTGCAAAATTTGATCGCAGGAGGCTAGTCCAGCGTTATCGTAGCTGCACATCGGCACGCGACGCGCCCGGCACACCAACATGCAACTCGACCAGCTCGCCGAGCACCATCTGGGGCCGCGATTGGTTGGACGAGGTCTCCAGCGGCTGAGCAAGCAAAGCACCGCAAACTAGTGTAATTGAACCAACGAGGCTGCCGGCATCCCGCCTCAAGAGTTTTTCGCATTCTTTCCATTTTTGGGAAATCCTTTTTCATCGAGTTGAATGTGTATCATGCACGCATTGAAGGTTTTATTTGTGGGGGCACGTGCTGTAATCTGAAATACTATAGGAGCACGTGCCCCCTAGCAGCAGGTTCTCTGACTGTGCTCCTAACCGCCTTGTCTTCGGGTTGAATGCATATTTGGCGCGCATTGAATACAGCGCTAATCTGGGAGGATGTTCTTGCTACTAGTAGCGGAAAATGTGAGTGACTCCGGTATAATCGTAGCCTGCCTAGACTCACTCTGAAAGAAGTTATGAGCGTTTTTATAGCTTCGCGGCAAGGTAGGGTACCCACCATGGGGTTTTTGAGGTGTTTTTTTTAAAATTTCTCTCCGGATACTGCGATAAACATGTACTGCTGAACACGAATCTGGGGTTCGCTTGTCGGAATTTATAGGTTTACTGTAGGTTACGGTAGGTAACATGTTATTCAGGAGGCAGAACGTAATAGTTTGAAAACAGACAAATGGACATCGAATTCGTATTCAGCACCCCAAAACCCCACATAGAAACTTTGAGAAAAACCGCATTGATCGAAGTACCGTATACTATAGCTGTACAATTTCGAAAAAAATTCCGAACGAATGCAATTTGAAAAAACATTCGTTCGACGAAATTTCGAGCGAACGAAAATTGAAAAAAAATTGTTCGAAGAAATTTTGAACGGAATTTGTAAAAATTACGTTCGAAGAATTTTCGAACGAACGAAAAATATCGAAATTTTTTCAAAAATTTCGTTAGTGCACAACTATACCGTTTACCCAACGTAATCTATCGTAAGCTGTCAAAAATCCATAAACTGACATCAGATTCGTGTTGAGCACTCTAAATAAACCCCAAAAGAACTATTTGAGCCACATCTTTTCTCACATTCCAGAAATCGTCGAAAGTCGATTTTGCCGTCAAATTTTTCTGCCGGTGGGAAGCTTTGAACAAATTTAGTCGAACGCCTTGGGGGCCTGTTTCGGGCCCTGAGCACGATTATGAGGTCTGTTTCCGGATTTTCATAAAATTAATGCGCTTTTTCGAGGGTTCAATAGGTACAAAAATCAGAAAAAAAACTGCTATAACGTTTTCCAGGGTGACTCTAGGCAGCTGCAAAGGGCAAATTTGGACTCTACGTCCCAAACTGGCTCTAGAAAAGTACATTTCATTTGGAATGGTTTGTATAACTTATAGAAGTTCATTTGGATTGATTTGGAGTGTTGTCCGCATAAGGACATCATTACGAAAGTAATGTAACGTCGGTATAGATACTAATGAGACCTTGCGTTTACTCTCGAAGGTTGGCGCAACCTGGGTGTCATATGCTATTACGTAGGTGCACCGAGTTTGCGCCAACCTCCAAAGAGGAACGAAAAGTCTCATTAGGATCCAAGCCAATGTTAGTTTTTCTAGAAAATTTGATTGAGAGGGTCCGATTTCTCTGTTGCGCTTAGATTAGAACTGAAATAAGGAAAATCGGGCCTCATCATCAAGTTTCGATAGAAGGCAGAGCGCCGTTTAAAGGCAGCGTACGCGCTCACAAATGTGGTCGAGATAACAGCATAAATAGGACCGCACGGCCCTACCATGTCGTCAAATACGTTTGAAGCGCCAAAACCATCCAGGATGACAATATTACTTGGCAATTTTGGAGCAATCTTCTCTTCCACGCCAGTGTTTTCCCACCCATTTGAGTACGAGAATGAGAAAAGAAACTTGAGAAAACATGTGATAAGTTAGAGTGATAGCATTACCAAATGGGAATGCACGAGAGAAACAACTTTATTCACCTGAAAATATCATGTATGATGATCACCTATGTAATCCTCCATTTCAAAAAGTCAGCCGAAGTAGAGCAGCATTCCCAAAAATGGACGAGAGTTAATCGGTATGCAGACAGGTTACATTTGAGCAAGTCAAGCTATTTCTCTCGTGCCCCATGAGATAGTGCTATCACTCTATCTTATCACATGTTTTCTCAAGTTTCATTTCTAATTCTCGTACTCTAACGGGTGGGAAATACAGACGTGGAAGGCAAGATTGCTCAAACATTGTCACATATTGTCATCCTGGATGGTTTTTGGCGCTTCAAACGTCGTAGACGACATGGTAGGAGCCGTGCGGTCCTATTTATGCTGTTATCTACACCATGTTTGTGAGTGTGTATGCTGCCCTTAAGGGGTGACGTCAAAAAGCGGTTGATGCTTCACTGGGATGGTAATATCAGGTCTACAGGATGTTGATAGGATGTGAACGCGGAATCGGGGATGGAGACCCTCCTCCGATGGGATGTCTACAGCAAAAAAGCGTTCCCGCGGATAGGTTGTCTACGGCACCAAGGAGGGGGGCGACGGGCAGTTCTCGAGGGGCGATCCATGCCCCTTTTGGATGTCTACAGGGAGCATTGCGTGAGGTGACATCTCATTCGTGTCCTGTGGACAACAGCGAACGTCTGAGAACGGCGTCACGCGCGACCCCACTTGGGTCCCGCACAGTTTCTACGGTGCCCGGCGCGCTCCCACTAGGGTCCATCACACATTCTATGGCGTCTGGCGCAAACCCACTTAGGTCCTTCACTCTATTTCGGCGATGCGTGCTGAAGAAGCGGTTGTCCGCTAGTGCGAACCGGATTTTGCTCAGATAAGTACAGTAGGTTGCTCCAGCAAACGATTTACAGAGCACTTACAGTACCGAGCATATTTCTTGCAAAAACGGCGTTTTGCGGCGTTTTTTGAGTTCACAAAGCGCCGCATCGCCATAACCCACTTCAAAGTTGACTAAATGAGTTTTCTCAGATAGTTTTCGTGTTCCTCTCAGTAAGGCGAATGTAATGGTATGTGTTGAGAGCTCTTTTAACTCCAGCATTTTGTTGAAAAATGTGTATTTCCTTCTAAAATTCACATCGACCACAGGTCAAAAAATGACAGATTTCTGTTATCATGACCGACTGATCAGTTCATTATGAGCGGTTTAGAGGTGCAAATATGCAAAATTCGATGAACTTTCGGAGTTGAATCTATTCTTTTGGAACACTATCGTATAGGACTAAATGGAAGCAATCCGAAAATGACTTCAGAATTGAAATTGGACCACTTTGAAGCAAGTTATGGCGTTGCGGCGCTTTGTGAGCGCAAAAAACGCCGCAAAACGCTTTCTTTGCAAAAAATTTGCTCGGTACTGTACTTGGGCAAATTGGTAGCCGCCAGCCGGTTTGATGTATAAAAAACCTTCTCGGTGGGTGAGGTCCGACGTCAAGAGTACTGAGGCCTCTGTAGTCATTTTGTTTCTATTCTGAGTACACTTAGCAAACTCGAAATTTTTTTTCACATCCACATTTCGAATGACAAAATTCAACTTCTTTTAAACTCGGACTTCCGAACATATTCAGGGTCTCAATTTTTGGTTTCCCGAGTTTTGTCGATTTTTTCTGAGGAGAATGATGTTCGAAAGGTCGAGTGGAGTCTGCACGAAACACACTTGTAGGACGATTAGCAGCACAGAGCTGTGTGCGAGGTCCGGATTTCTCAAACTCAAATAAAGCGTTAAAGGCACTGTTCGCGATAAACTTCATCCTCGAATTTTCCATGACAAACGCTTCTCGTGGCTCTCAGAAGCAGAACAGCGTCGAAAAAACGGGACGAAAAGCTACCCAGGAGTCGCAAAACGGCTTAGAACAGTGGGAAAACCCCGCCATTGTGGGCAAGTTCCGCTTCTTCCCGCCCCTCGACGTGAACAAAGGAACACTCGAAACCGTGAGTTGAGCGATGGTTTCCGGTAAAACGCCCCGTTCTTCCCTTCATTCTCAACTTCTTTCTTTACTCAGGTCAGCTCGCACAAGACGGAAGTTACAAGCCTTGGACAACTCGTCCACCACCTTCCCTAGCTCAATTTTTGAGGGACCATAACTCCATTCCCAGAAGGTCTTGTACGATTCCAGGTGCATCATTGGAATCAGAATGGGACCGGTTTCAAGATAGGCAAAAAACAGAAAAGCGGTTTTTATCGCGAACAGTGCCTTTAATATACGGGGTGCTCCAAAAATGCTGACAGTAGCTCACTTCCATCAGCGTTCAGGTTAGGCTTCAGACTTGTGAAGAATGCGTTGAACTTGGTAGGCAAGTCGACCTCATTCCAAGCTCACTTCTGCAATTTCTTCCAAGCAGCGAAAAAGATAGTTCACAGTATCTCTTCAAAAATTGATAAGATACTGTGAACTGAACTATCGAGTTCTGGTACGCTTAGCTAAACGGTTATTGATTAACAGCGATGAGATCGGGAAAGGTGATCTCAGCCCTGGACAATTCATGACTTGTCCACAGGAAAATCGCTCCTTTGAAAAATTCATCGACAAGAACCGGAGATTTTGGGTCAAGAGTGGGTATTTGATTCTGTTGACTTCTAAACCGACGGATCGATATGGCGAAATCGATCACCCACCCTAGTCATCAAGAATTCTGTAACGAGAAAACGACGTCTTCTACAGGTTTGAATGCTAAATTGAATGGGATAGTACGCCACAGCGTGTTGCCCAAATATTCGTTTATTCGAATACATTCGAAAAATATTCGAATAATTCGAATATTCGAATATTCAAAGAAGTGGATTATTCGGCTTATTCGAATAATCGAATATTCAAAGAAGTGAAAATATTCGTTTATTCGAATAATCGAATATTCAAAAAAGTGGATTATTCGAATTATTCGTTTATTCGAATATTCAAGAAAAATTATTCGTTCCAACACTCTACTGCACACAGTGCCCTCTCAGGAGTCGAAAACAAGTTACTTGTAACATATCTGAGCCGATGTAAGTTATTTGCGACTTATCTCAGATCATTTGAGATACATGTAACATGTTGGAGGCGCACGGCACGCAGTATCCCGCTAATAAGTTACATGTACATCAAAAGACATGGGATAAGTAGCAAGTAACTTGCATCGGCTCAGATATGTTAAAAGTAACTTGTTTTCGGACTTTGAAGTTACAAGTAACTTGTTTTCACTTTTCTGAGCAGACTTCGCTCTGACTATTTATCACACTTTACTCACTGGGATTGATGTATAAGACACTATACAGAAAAGGATGTACCTTTTTTGACAAACTAATCAAAAATGCAATTATATTAGCACAACAAATTTGGTACAATCTTATATTTCTTCTCAAAACTGTTAATTTTAGAAACTCTGGGACAACTTCATCTAAGTGTGCTGGCTGGGGTGAAATAATTGTGCAAGGTATCGTTTACACTTCCTCAACCCAACAATTTTGTCCAATAAAAACTGAAATAAGGTAAGATTGTTTCACCTCTAAACCCTAGACAATCGTGAGAGGTATTCAAGGAGTCATAATAGGAATAGACTAAAGCTGACACTCCCCGAGGCTCGTCAGTAGGGTAAGGAGTGTAGTGTAGGAATGCCCTGAGAAGGACCTATTTATGTGACTCTGAGGTCAAAATGAGGTATTTAGGACGCGTTCTAGTCTCTTCTATGATGAAAGTCAGAGAAAATTATGATCATTGCTCATTTAGCTAGCATTGATTATGGCAAAAAGGGTGGTTTTTATAAGTTCAAAGTCGTTACCTAATCCAATTTTGTGTCCAAGGTTATTTTTAATGATACACTTCAAAAAAGCTTCGAGGATAAATTGTCTGGAATGCTGCAGGTCAACCAGGTTGTTGCTAAGTATTTTGATCCCATCTTCGAAATCCTTTTTTAAAGAGCAAGTTGTCCAAGCCCACTTGGCCTCAAAAGTTGAAACAAATTCCTACCGATTTTATTAGCGATAAAATCTTGTCAAAAAGCATCTGAACACGATGGGCTGATATAATTTGTGTAGGAGCTACTCTATTCCCCGAAGGCACAGATGTATTTTTCACATGTGGGGTACTCAACAAGAATTGGTAATTCATAAAAAATCATAAAATCCTACACAAAAATACTTTTATGGTCACAGATCAAAAAATACTTCAGAAAATTTTTTGAAAACTCCCGTTTCACAACTGCTTTATTAATAACGATTTCGGCTGTCGGTATTCTATTCGTGCACTTCACACCAGACGTACAATTTCGAAAGAGATGTCGAACGAACGAAATTTGAAAATTGAGTGGAAAAAGTTCGTTCAAATGAATTTCAAGCGAGCAAAAACCGAAACATTTTCGTTTGACGAAATTTCGAACGAATTTCGAAAAACTTTCAAAACTCCGAAGGTCGAACGAACGATTTCAGAACTAATCGCAATTTTGATTTTTCTCGAAAGTCGTTCGGAACTTTGTCTGAAGTTTAGGATTTTTCGCATGCTCCTTCGGAACTTCTGATCTTTTTTCGAAACGGGATTTAACGCTTTCTTTACATCGCTCACTCAGAGAATGAAAATCCCACGCATGTTTTAAAAACCACTCAAGTCGCATTTGTAGCGTTTCCCGCTCATTTCAAGCTTTTCGAAGTGATGCTTATCGGGACTATAATGTGGAAGTCTCCTAATCAGTGTTATATTTTGCCATGACCGATCGCTCCACAACTTGCTCCGCCCGGACCCATTAAAGCAAGAAAGACTTTGTATTCTCCGGTCCCTAGCACAGCGCTCGAAGAGGCGAGCACTTCGCTCACGTTCACGATAACTCGGTCCTAGGAAAAACGATACAGTGTGTGCGCAGCAACGCCGAGATGAAGCTGCATACGCGCGCGCACGCACGTAAAGTGCCCGAGTACTTCAAAATAAAAAGTATGGTTATCTGTTAGGCACAGAATACGAATGCCATATTCGTCCTCTGTAATAATAATAATATTACTTTAATGATATTAAGAATAATAATATTAATTCGATATTTAATTTGGGAATAATTTGTGAATGCTATAATATGACTTTATTTTTTTTCAAGAACTGTGTTTCCTTTGTTCGATAGTGTCTCGTATGTCAGTGTCGGATGGTAGCAGTGAGCAAAGTAAGTAGTGAGAGTCGGCGACTCTCCGTAATTCACACCTCGCCCGCCCCTCGTATAGGCTCCGCCTCTTTCGGACAAAACGTCCGCCACCTAGAAATTTTGACGCGAAACCCATGTATAAACATAGTTGCTCTCCGAATATGCGAATACCTTGGATTTTCTTTCCTGCGTCAAAATTTAATTGGACTATTTTGGTTTCCGAACATCGCTCCAGCATGGTTATTTCCATTATTGATAATAAAGATGTCCACCACTCTTTCATGAATCTGCATCCATCAATAAATTCAAAATTTCACTCAAATATCGAATAGTTTCGAAAGAGTGTCCAATAGATTTTATTAATGGTGAGAATTTCGCTTTCTTAATATTTATGGTAGCCCTTGCGGTAGACTAGCGCAGACAAGGGAACTACTACTAGTCAGCCTGGCCATTCCGGATGAAATGCGCGTTTCTAGAGCCGCCTTTAGCGTAGAATCCGATTGTGGTCTTCGCAGCTGCCTAAAATCACTCTGAAAAAAGTTATAGGCATTCCCGCTAAATTTCCGTACCTACTGTACCTTCCAAAACGCTCATTAGTCTTTGGAAAATCCGCAAACAGACCTCATAATTGTGTTCAGCGCCCGAAACAACCCCACTGGGCAATTTTCCAATTTTTGCACAAACTGATAGCGTTTTGGACTTTTACGGATTTTTAGTTGGGCGTCTATACCAATTAGAGAGCTCTGGAAGCGTTTTGAAAAAATCTTCCATATTTGACCTAAAATCCGCAGTTCGAATGAAACTCGTTTTACCATGCTATTTGAATGAAACTCTATTTCACTGAAAAAGACTCTTGAAGTTTTTGTTTATTTGTGGGACTATCCTCGATGAAGACGAGTTCAATAGACTCCCAAATCGAATATTGAAATGCAAAGCAACTTTTTTTTGCTAATTAGCCTTCTGAGCGTTTCCATAGAAACACTGTAGGATGGCCAAGTACCTATTAAAGTGGTGGGCTGTCCGGATAATGGTGGTCTATTTTACATTTCCTTGTCGATTTCTGATAGAGTCAAGCTTCACCATGACCAGTCTTTCAGTCGTTGATCAGCTCACCAGGTTGTTCAATGAGTTTTGTCGTTCGATAAGAAAATCACAATTTTATGGTTCAAAATACACTTTATTATTTAGTATAATCTCCCTGAGCATTAACACACTTTAAAAAATCCAATTTTTTTACCAAAATTTTTTTTAATTCAAAAAAAAAATCCAAGCCTCGTCCATAGTGATGAATTTACGCGCAAAATCCACTTGATCCTTTTTAAAACGCTCCAAATGTTGCTGAGGAAGTCGCATTCGAATGTGTTTTTGATCCATTGTTAGCCAATGCGGCACCCACTATGCACACAGCTTTCTAAAACCCAAAATTTCACTTAAAATATGGCTCACGCTGCCTAATGAGATGTTTAGAGCCTCCAATAAATCTCTCTCAGTCAGTCGACGATTTTTCAAAACCATATCCTGTATTTTGGCCATGATTTCTGGTGTTGATGCTCATTGGACGTCCTTCACGTGGATAGTCTTCAAGGCGTGTACGACCACGTTTAAATGCAGCAACCCATCGTTCCACAGTTCCAATTGTAGGTGAACAATCATTATACATTTTTTTACATTCGTTCGTGAATTTCTTCTGGTGCTTCACCTTCCAAAAATTTTCGCCACTGCACGATATTCAAATTTTTCCATTGCTGTGACACGGGAACCCCGAATGGCTTGTGTACAATGAATGAATCGACAGATTGAAATGAGACTTCACATACGCTCATATGAAGAGTGTACCAACGAAACAAAAAAAAAATTTTGGATAGTAGCAACGCCCCCTCTTATCGAACGACAAAACTTATCGAACAACCTGGTAGATTGGGAGACTTCAGAAGAAAAACGACGATAATACTTTTGGCATGATGCTCTCGGGCAGTCAACGGGTAATTTTTGTTGCCTCATCATTCACATTATGTTTTTTTGAAGCTAATGCTCTTCCGTTCGAGAACATGCACATGCAAACAACCCCATTCATCAGAGCATCAGAGAGGCTTTTTTTGACGATCGCAGTTCTCTGTCTTGCTTTGCTCCAAAGGCAGTGTTCACTATAAAAACGGTCTGCGAGTTTTCAAGCAAAATCGAAAGTTACGGAGCCCAATGCATCAATGTTGAAAAAAGACGCTAGAAGACAAGAACCTCAAACGGCCAAATACGGCCTCAAAATTTGGTTGTACCATCTACATATGCTCACCCCCCTCCACCTCCTCGGGAGCCAACGAGGAGGACGGACACAGCACCTTCAAGATCTAGAACTGTATATGGCTATAAACTGCAAATGTTTGGCTATTCCTTCAACAATGTTATAGCAGTGAACCCCGGAACTCACGAATTTAAGTGACAACTCAAAAACCGCCTCTACATAACTCAGGAAGCAGCATGACTTTGTCTGCCTAATCATTTTAAACGTAGTTTACTACAAATTTTGGTAACAAGTCATGGAGAAAAAACACTAGTCAAAGCTTATCAGACCCAAGAAAGTGCAACTTTCACGCTTTACCTGTATTTTTCCCAGCTGATCGAATCCATGGAGAACTTGAAGGCAGTGTCCGCGATAAAAATCGATTTTCTGTTTTCCAGCCTACCTTGAAAACGGTCCCAGGCTGATTCCAGCGATGTCTCTGAAATCGTACACGACCTTCTGGGAGCGGAGTGATGGTCCCTCAAAAATGGAGCTAGAGGAGCATGGTGGAGGAGTTGTCCAAGGCGTGTAACTTCCGTCTTTTGCAGCCGATGTATGCGAGTTGACCTGAGTAAAGAGAGAAGTTGAGAATGAAGGGAAGAACTGGGCCAATAATCGGAAACCATCGCTCATCTCACGATTTCAAGCTTTCATTCGTTCACGTCGGTGGGCGGGCAATGCGCTTTTGGGGTTTGCCTTGCGCTCAAAGTGGCAACTTCGGGCTCTTTTGGGTCTCATCCTGGCTCGTTTTCATGCGTTATTTCGACGTTAACGTTACAGAGCGTCCCTCCACTACCCATTCCTAGTGGAATTTAAAACATTTTCTTTCATCGTAAACACTGCCTTTAAGTGCTAGAGTTCGTACTAGAATGGCAGCGGAAGTTTCGGAATACATATTTTGCAGTCGTCGAAATCTTGGCAGTTCGTTATGTCCCAGTGGGCCCATAGCACATAAAATATTCATGTGGGTATTTCCTGGGGGCCTTTTTGCCCTTCTCGTGGGTGTACGCACCACAATGTCTCCGAACTTTTCAGCGTTGCAATGTTTTTGGACTGCTTTTGGATATACGACTTTTCACACAATTTTAAGAGAACTCCATTGCAAGCGGTACCGAATTTTTTCTTCTGGAAGTAAATGTACTGTCTTTTTTGCCATTGGACACTGGAAAAGTGGAATCTGCTCAGTATTCCCAACCCAACGTTTTCTTGCGTTGTTTTGCGTAATGATATTTAGCTTATCTCCCTCATTTTGATCCAGTCGAAGCAGGGCCTATCGGATTTATCATGCCAAAATCTCCTTATCATTCTTTTATTTTGCCATGACCGATCGCTCCGCTGCTTTCTCCACCAGGACTCAACTGAAAACTTATAATAGAGGTGCACTCCGGAAAGAGAATGTTTCCTTTTTTCCTGCCCTATTTTCCGGTTTTCCGCCGTGAATTATTCTCACCCTCGACCGAAATTGTGGTAACAGTGTGAGAATCTTAAAGGCAGTGTTCACGATAAATCTTGTTCTAAATCTCCTGAGGTCTCGGAGTGAAACCCTAAGTTGGCAGAAGCTGTAAAGGATAGGGTCGAAGAAAGCTACAAAAACTGGCCCGAAATAAATACAAACGGCTTTGAAAGCTCTCCCGGAGCGCTACCTATCCCGGTCCACCTCCAATCGGACGAGCCTGCGGCGCCGCACACGTTTCGATGGCAAATTGCCAAGCAACTCTGCCGCAGTTAGCATTATCGTTTCGCGCAGATTTCGCGATTAGGACGCGCTTGCCGAAATCAGCAGGGCCCATGATTCTCGTCCACGCCCTGAATTTAGAAACCGTTATTTTGACTTATTCTGGACGTTTTTCTTCCCTGTTTCTTCATTATTAGTTACCTCACGACCAAACAATCCCATTTTTGGGTAGAACTCGAGCGCGATATTCATCGTGAACACTGACTTTAAAAAAACCACGAAAACAAAAAACTGCTCAGTCGGGTTCAGCTGGATCGGCACTTTTGCGTTTGTTCAGGAAGAAATTTCTGATGAAATTTTTGGTCACGTTTACCGTAAAAATTCTGTATTGGTGAAAGCTTTGTCAAAAATCTGTGAAAAGCTCTCAAGAACCATTCGTAAGGGCTTTGAGGGTGGACTGTCAAATCTGGTGGCCTGTTTTGGCACATTCTGACACCACGCCGCTCAGCTCTTATTCATTAGCTGGAAGCGCATTTCTGACAGGTGCTTTTATATTGAATGTGTACTTCACATAAAGAAAATATCACGTTGATGAAAAAGTAATTACAGATTTCAGGAAAATCAATTTCCCTCGTTCGTCTGGGTCATTTTGACAAGGTTTGATGCAAGCACTGTTACTTCCAATATTATTAATAATATTTGCGTAATATTTGCGTAATATTTGCGTTTCCCGTTAATATTTGCGTTTCCCGTTAAATTTAGAGTGTGGCCTATGTACCGGATAGGTATTGCTGTCTACACTCGACCCTTTTGGAAGCGTTTCATCTGTTTTTGGTGTTGTGCAATCATCTATTTTGCTTCTGAAGTAATTTCTGAGCACTTCTAGATACTGCTGACCACTTTAGGAGCAAAACAAAAGAAGGGTCAACAAGCATTCATGACAAACTCGTCGACGGAAAGGCGTGTGGACATCTGAAGTTACCATTCTACCTAGTTTTTGTGTGTTTTTCCCGCAATTTTTCACTTTTTTTTTGGTTGTCCTTTAGATGCTAGTTCGTGCACACGTGCACAGCACCGATGAAAAAGATCGCAGTCTCATGCCGAGCAGTCAAAAATGATCGACATTCAGAGGGAGAGTTAAATGCAAATTTACCTAATAGAAACAGTTGAGCAATGAAAGAAAGCACTGCAGTCAATGTTTTTGACTAGATGTGTACATAAACCCGAAGGTTCATCGATTGAAATTCAATTTCAAGCCAGCTGATGTTCTTGATATAAGAGGTCATCGATGCTGATGATGTGGAGTGGGCTCGTCCAGCATCAAAATACAAGACAGTTCAAGCTTGAAATTTCCCTCAAAACAGTGGTTTTTTCGCGATTTTTTTATAAGTCGTACTACTGGAGACCCAGAAAAGGGTTTAGAGAGAAAAGTAGGACGAGCATATTTGATGGCGACCACTGCCTTTAAACTCAGGAGGTGGCCACATTGGTGCTCAAAAATTGGGTACGAATGTTTTGGCGAACGATGTTGTCAAGACGGACGTTAGTGCTGTCATTATTCCTCTTTTTCGTCCACCGCTTCAATTAGAAAACGCTGGGGAGCACGCCAGCTGAAGTGTACTCGTAGCTAGGGCCTAGTGGAAAATAGGCACTCACTGCGAGAGCTTGAGCTGAAAAGTGGTTGAGGCGTTCCCCTGACTGGGCAATTATTTGGTCCGCCACCTAGTCCGGCCACCTTTCTTTTTCATTCTATCCAATTGCATTGGCATACGAAATGCGGAGAAGATCACATCAAATTACAAATGCAAATTCGTTCTTTGTCGACGTTAGCTTTCAAACTTTTTCTGACCTGAACAACAGCTGCTGCCTGCCCTCGGGGTAGGATATCGCCTTCAGCATTCCACAACGGGGTCCGCACGTTCTCTATTCCATCCGCTTAACATTTCCCTTTCACTCCATTTTCTCCATTGAAGTATATGACGACAGATGTCACATCTAAATCGCACTTGGTTCTGTTGTCATCCACATCGTTTCCAATACATCGACTCAAATCTAGCCCGCTAATGTTAAGCATCTTTGCTATAAGCATCTACATGTCAACTTTTTTTGTCTTCCCGCTAGAGCTCTGCAAGCTAAAAATGTCTACATGTCTTATGGGAGAGGTGTCATTTTACCCTTCCTTAGGGAATCAACGTAACGTTTCTGCTTTTTGAAATAAGCACTCTCTTTTTACCTAACTGTGTTCAATGAACGTTGTCAAGCAATGTGCGTAGTTGAGAAACTAGTATAGAAAAAAAACTGTCTGACAAGGGAACTACTGTTAGCCAAAATGGCCATTCTGATTGAAATATACTTCTCTATAATCAATTTTTGACCCAGAGTCCGAATATGCCCTTCGCAGCCACCTAGAATCATTCTGGAGAAAGTTATAGGCATTTTTTTCTTTAATTTTCGTACCTACATACATATTGTACCCTCCAAAAAGCGCAGTAATCTTCTGAAAATCCAAAAACGGACCTCATAATCGCGTTCAGGACCCAAAACAACCCTTTAGGCAAAGTTTGGGTAAATGCACGTTTTGCGAACTTTTTGCAGACTTATAGCGTTTTGGACTTGAACTTGTTTTCGGTTCAGCGATTACTCATATATATTACGGGTTCCAGAAAGCGTTGGAAAAAATATTCCAGATTAGATTCGAAGATCTCCCAGGGCGGTTATCTGGAGTGCTCAACACGAATTTGATGTCAGTTTATCGATTTTTGACAGCTTACACTAGATCAAGGTTGCTATACGGTAGTTTGGTCAAAGTCTCAGATTTGACTCAAAATGTCTATGTGGGGGTTATTTGGGGTGCTGAATACGAATTCAATGTCCATTTGTCGATTTCAGATTATTAGGCCCTCACCTTTTTTTGAAGCTTTAAAAAGGTTCATAACGTCTTTCAGAAAAACTCTAGGCAGCTGCGATGGAAATATTCAGACTTTACGCCCTAGAATGGTTCTAGAAAAATATATATTCAAAAATTTTATTCGAAATGGCCAGTTTTACCAAAAGGAGTTCACTTGTGAGATGTGAATCTCTGCCTATTCAATCAGAAATATTTTTCTTAACAATCGCATTTTCTGCTCGAAATTTTCTTACAATTAGTTTCATGTATGGCTACGTGGGAGATAGTTTTATCGAATGAACAATTTACTGGAACATTTCTCTTCCAATTGATTTCAGGCTGCTAAGTAAGTCTAACACCAAATGGTGTCAGTGAATTTTCTGTGATCACCAGCGTCAAGCAGACTGTTGTTCAGGAACTTGATGAAGATATGTACGTCTCCACTGGGTGACAAAAATTTTGAGAAACCTTGTTAACTTTACGCCCCCTTTGTTAAATTATTTTTTGGAAAATTTTAGGTCTGAATTTTTTCTGAAAGTTCCTGTAGTTTTCATCTAATTTTTTGAAAATCAATACTAGACTACATTTTTGCAATCAGCATTCATCCACCGAAGCAGCTTGGGAAGCGATTTTCGTTTTTGGCCAAAGATGTTGAAGTGTTTTTCATCAAACTTGGCCCAATTTTTTTTACGTCAGCTTCCGCAAACTTCAATATTTTTATCTCCTACGTCGCCTCAGCTTTGCAACGGGCCATTAAACGCTTGACCCCGGCGATCACAATTCGATAGTTTAACTCTTTTCCTATCCAATGACGTTTATCTATACTCGAAAAACGAGATCTGCGTCGAATTTTTCCACAAAATGTAGATGAAGTTTTGAGCGTCGGAAACTTGCAAATGCATCGCGTTCCCTTCTTTCCATCCATCAGAGCGGCTAGAGTTTAAAGTACGTTAGGACTCTGTGCGGGGCAGATTAAAAGGCCAAAACGAAGTGTTGTCAATAGGGTGCGTCTCGCATGTTTAGGAAGTTTCAAAGACACAATGATTTCTATCATATCTTCATTAATGAGTAATTTCAGGGCGGCCAGTTTCATACCTAAAAATCATGGGCAGCGCGTTATTTTAAAATATTATTATTTTTTATTTATCGATCACTTGAAAAAATCGATTTTGACAATGTTTCTGGGGATTTCGAAAAAAATGTGGATATTCTCAAACAGAATAATTGTCATTAGGTGAGACAGTGTCCACATTAGTAAACTTTGAAGTTTCGCGCCTTTTAGTCGTTGTATAATTTAGTTATTGTTAAAAAAGTCACTTTCAAAAAAATCCTAAAAATTCGAAAATAGCCCGAATAAAAAAATAGATTAAAAAAACTTACAAAATTTCAGTGCTCAAAACTTCCTCTGCATTTTGTGGTAAAATTCGGAGCAGGTCAAATTTATTCAATATCGATAGATAATAGAGCGATAGAAAAAGAAACAGGCTCTGGAAGGTATACCACACTTGATCGAAATGAACAGAAAGGCAATGCGAATTCACTGTTGCTTGTTTGGTGTAGGATTTTCTTGACAGCCTAATAAATCAATATTCAAATAAGACTCATTTCCGAGAATTTATGTGTATTTTAAATAAAAAAATTGAGAGAAAATCGGTGCAGACTTTTAGTAGAGAAACTGAGACGAACAAGATTCGAACAAACAATGGAACAAGTCTTAGACTTCGTTATTTCACGGAACCGATGCATCCCTACCATAGCAGCTTCTAATTACGTTTACCCTGGTCAGCTGCACTGCATCGGAGAAGATAACCTTATTTCTTCGAGTTTTTTATTGACCAAATATGTAGCTGGATGAGAAAACTCAACAAAAAAAACGTCTGGCTGTCAGCTATTATTACAACGGCATTCACAGAAGGTTTCAGTTTTGCAAATACACCCGTTTTGGAAGAAACATTGAAATTTCCTAACAATATGTGTCAACATGTGAATGAGAGTCCAAATTTCACTCTGGACTGCCGAGCAAAGGTAACTTAATATCCTCAGCCAGTAATGTATGTAAACTGAAGGGACACACGTTCTGAGCGCAAGGATCATAAACTCCTCCCAGTAGTTAGATGTACCAGATGCTCATTTTTCTGACACTCCCTGATCAGCTGATTTTCTTTTATGTGCACATTCTTACAGAAAGACATGCTCAACATTTCGCATTTGTCCTTGAAGTTTTCTAGCGCCTGGGGGAACTGTTGATAGCTCAGCATTCTGTACTGCACTTGTAGAGTGTAGTCGTTAGGCAATCTGTACTTCACAGTTCTCTTCGAAAGCTTTCGCGCAAATGTAGCCTCGCGACTGCTCGCAGTTGACGAAATTTGGAAGGCAGAGCTCTTGAAGGAACTTGGCACTCCTTCCCTCGTACGCCTGACTAGGGACTGATCCCAGCAAAACTGGAGTGGTGAGAGACGCAATCGATAGCGCTCGGCTCCTGGTGATTTAGATGGTTTAATTGAGGCAGCAAGACACGGACCAAGCTGTAGAAAGTTTGTGTTTAGCATAAAGTTGACATCCGCTAAAAAGCTAGATCAGTAGGATTTCTATAGTTAGCTCCAAGCAACTTCCGCAATGACACGCGCCGATTTCGATAGAAGAACGCTGTCAACCTTTTTCCTGCATTTTAGATGATATTTATTGCTCTTCGTATCTGGGAGAATTCATTCAGTCTTAACTCTGTTCAAAATGGTCCGCATGGGAATTTAAAGAGGAATTCGGAATTGTTCTGATGAGCTCCTTCTTTGAAAATGGTACGTGGTTTGCCTCCAAGCAAAGCTCATCTGAAGCGATTCTGAACCACGAGCTGCTTGACAATTCGGCTATTTATCCCAATCTGCTGGTCGGCTTGTGTTGCTGTCCGGGCTACTGCTGTTTCTGTCCGGGCCTCTCCAGTATGCCCAAACAGTGACAGCAGTGGCGCGGAGATTGGGAAAATGAGACGCACCCCAGGAATATTTTTCTTTCCTTTTCAGGCGCACATCAAAGATATATACGAGTAGTATTGTATGTATTTACCCTCTAATTCGGGGCCAAATTTAGTGTGTGCCATTGCGGACGGGGGCGCCGAGCATGCGATGCGTCTGATCCCTACGAGCTTCCTGGCCTTATATGCAGATCGTGTGAACTATCTTTTAATTATTTAATTTTTGCCTTTCTACTTGCTTAGTTCTTGTTTAGACTGTTTTCAAAAACTTATTTGTTATAACTGCTAAGTAAGCTTCATTTGGTAAAGATTTTATTTCAGGAAAAGAGGGAAACGTCTGCAACAGCTAGGATTCTTTTATTTATTTCCCATTTATTTTTTGTTGTGTTGCCCTACTGAAACCCTTTTTATATATATTTTTGGAATGGCAGGATTCCTCAGCTTCATGGTAGAATAATGATGGTTGCTTGTTGTGTTTGAAGCTGTCGCGTTGAGATAGTTTACCAGAACTGTTTATCCGCAACGTTTCGGGTCATAGACCCTTCATCAGGCGACTGTAATTCATAACAAAATATAACATCGAATCAAATAGAGCAGTGCTGAGAAGATGATAAGGATTGGTAAACGCACGCGTGGGTGGGGGGGGGAGGTTCTTTCGTTCCGTCTGCAACCGGCTCGCAACCCACGTACATAGAGGACAGATGACCCTTTCTTTAAGGGATTGGTTGCTGGGTCAAATGGGTGGTAGTCTGCCATACTCTAATCACTTTCCGATGTAAACGATCTCAATGCCTCCCTCATCTCTTCCCGATTGTTCATGGGCCGCGAAAGACGTTCAATCTTAAGTGCTTCGTGGACTTTTCGTTCGGCAGTGTCCGAAATATTCGTGTGCGTGATGCTGATGGTCAAGGTCGGCAAGCTGTCGTTGAAGTGTCTTGACATTCCGTGCTTGAAAAAGGCGCTATTTGGACGTGTTCGAGGAGTTCGTAGCGCCCTAATGCGTTCATCTAGCCGATGCGTAAAGGCCTCCCTGTCTCGCCAATATGAAATTCTCCGCAAGCATCACATTCAGTTTTGAAAACCGCGTCTTGAATCTGACATATTTTTCTTTCAGCGGGGCAGTATGTGCAACCTGTCCTCGTACATCTGCCTTCGTACGGTCTTGATGACGTAAAGAGCTGACGATGCGTTGGCGGAGGGCGGAATACCAAACGTAGAAGGAGGGCGGATCTCCGAACCACAGTGTTCACACCTTTGGCAAAACGATTCGCTTACGTATGGGAGAACTAGTGGTGTTAGACAGAGGGTGCCGATAAGGTTGCCAGGTCTGAATGTTGCTTTCCATGTAGCCGTTTTCCTTCAGAATAAGCGCTACCTTCCACCTCTTCCTTCTTGTTAGTTATCAGCTTCCTTGCTGTTCGCACCAGATTCCTGATCACACTGCTCCTATTGAAAAGAGGAGGGTGGCAGCTACGCAAATGCAGCAGGATATTTCTTGACTCAGGTTTCGAGTACACTCTTTATCAGTTGCGGATAAAGAGTTCTGGTGAACTATCTCTACGCAACAGCTTCAAACACAACAAGCAACCACCATTCTCCTTTTTATAATGCTTGTTATTGACTTTTAATTTCTCTAGCAACTCTTCATTGATCACAGGTCTTATCGGTTTTTTATTGTGTTAGCTGGCCCAGTTCATCGAAGAATCGTCCTGAGTGTGAGCGGTTTCTTCTTGTTCCAACAGTTTGTATGATGTTTCTTATTGCATTTTATCGCTCCAGCCGCGAAGCGGCTGGGGAGGTTTGGTTTTGCCCGGGACTTGTGATCACTTAGAATTCTGTAAAGTAGTTAATGAAACCTGTTAAACAAATTCTCCAGGGATTTCCATCGGGATATAGGTGAGAGGGTCCAGGAGGCACATGCTGACAAAATTTGAGCCAAATCGGTTCAAAACTAACAAAGTTAGATCGGCGAGTCCTTATCAAAAATTCTTGTTGTGCGCTGTTACTCGTTCCTGCTTCCTGCTTCGTGCTTCGTGCTTCGTGCTTCGTGCTTCGCGCTTCGCGCTTCGCGCTTCGTGCTTCGCTCCTCCTCGTGCGTTACGCACCCTTAGTAGTGGTCACTGCCAATGGTCGCAGGCGATCAGTTGAACAGGCAGGTAAGTTGGTATGTGGATAGATAAGCAGGCTGGTGAGTGGGTGGACAATGAGTACTTACTGTTTAACATTAACTACTTCACTTACTACTGCTTATCATATCATGTGATTTTATCAGTTGGTAGATCAAATCGCTAAAACACGTAGGCTGTACTTTTCGATGGGAAGGGACAAGGAAAGTGACTAACAAGTTTATTACTTACTGTTTAACATTAACTGCTTCACTTATTACTGCTTATCATATCATGTGATATTATCAGTTGGTAGATCAAATCGCTAAAACACGTTGTAGGCTGTACTTTTCGATGGGAAGGGACAGGGGAAGTGACTAATAAGTTTGTTACTTACAGTTTAACATTAACTGCTTCACTTATTACTGCTTATCATATCATGTGGTATTATCAGTTGGTAGATCAAATCGCTAAAACACGTTGTAGGCCGTACTTTTCGATGGGAAGGGACAGGGGAAGTGACTAACAAGTTTATTACTTACTGTTTAACATTAACTGCTTCACTTATTACTTCTTATCATATCAAGTGATATTATCAGTTGGTAGATCAAATCGCTAAAACATGTACTTTTTCGTAGAGAAGGGACAGGGGAAGTGACTAACAAGTTTATTACTTACTGTTTAACATTAACTGCTTCACTTATTACTGCTTATCATATCATGTGATATTATCAGTTGGTAGATCAAATCGCTAAAACACGTAGGCTGTACTTTTCGATGGGAAGGGACAAGGAAAGTGACTAAAAAGTTTATTACTTACTGTTTAACATTAACTGCTTCGCTTATTACTGCTTATCATATCATGTGATATTATCAGTTGGTAGATCAAATCGCTAAAG
Organism: Aplectana chamaeleonis; assembly: GCA_029168955.1. Lineage (NCBI taxonomy): Eukaryota > Metazoa > Nematoda > Chromadorea > Rhabditida > Cosmocercidae > Aplectana > Aplectana chamaeleonis. Next base: position 197,174 of record JAPDOI010000514.1, read on the forward strand.
CACGTTGTAGGCCGTACTTTCCGATGGGAAGGGACAGGGAAAGTGACTAACAAGTTTATTACTTACTGTTAAACATTAACTGCTTCACTTATTACTGCTTATCATATCATGTGATATTATCAGTTGGTAGATCAAATCGCCAAAACACGTTGTAGGCCGTACTTTTCGATGGGAAAGGACAGGGGAAGTGACTAACAAGTTTATTACTTACTGGTAAACATTAAATGCTTAACTTATCACTGCTTATCATATCAAGTGATATTATCAGTTGGTAGATCAAATCGCTTTTTCGTAGATAAGAGACAGGGGAAGTGACTAGCAAGTTAGTTGCTCACTGTTTACCATAAATTCCTATTTTTTACTGCTTGTCATATCAAGTGATATTATCAGTTGGTAGATCAAATCGATAAAACACGTTGTAGGCTGTACTTTTCGATGGGAAGGGACAAGGAAAGTGACTAACAAGCTTGTTACTTACTGTTTAGCATTAAATACTTCAGTTATTACTGCTTATCATATCAAGTGATATTATCAGTTGGTAGATCAAATCGATAAAACACGTTGTAGGCTGTACTTTTCGATGGGAAGGGACAAGGAAAGTGACTAACAAGTTTGTTACTTACTGTTTAGCATTAAATACTTTAGTTATTACTGCTTATCATATCAAGTGACATTATCAGTTGGTAGATCAAATCGATAAAACTCGTTGTAGACTGTACTTTTCGATGGAAAGGGACAAGGAAAGTGACTAACAAGTTTGTTACTTACTGTTTAACATTAACTGCTTCACTTATTACTGCTTATCATATCACGTGATATTATCAGTTGGTAGATCAAATCGCTAAAACACGTTGTAGGCCGTACTTTTCGATGGGAAGGGACAGGGGAAGTGACTAACAAGTTTATTACTTACTGTTTAACATTAAGTGCTTCACTTATTACTGCTTATCATATCATGTGATATTATCAGTTGGTAGATCAAATCGCTAACACACGTAGGCTGTACTTTTCGATGGGAAGGGACAAGGAAAGTGACTAAAGTTTATTTACTTTACTGTTTAACATTAACTGCTTCACTTATTACTGCTTATCATATCATGTGATCTTATCAGTTGGTAGATCAAATCGGTAAAACACGTTGTAGGCCGTTCTTTCCGATGGGAAGGGACAGGGGAAGTGACTAACAAGTTTATTACTTACTGTTAAACATTAACTGCTTCACTTATTACTGCTTATCATATCATGTGATATTATCAGTTGGTAGATCAAATCGCCAAAACACGTTGTAGGCCGTACTTTTCGATGGGAAGGGACAGGGGAAGTGACTAACAAGTTTATTACTTACTGTTAAACATTAAATGCTTAACTTATCACTGCTTATCATATCAAGTGATATTATCAGTTGGTAGATCAAATCGCTTTTTCGTGGATAAGAGACAGGGAAAGTGACTAGCAAGTTAGTTGCTCACTGTTTACCATAAATTCCTATTTTTTACTGCTTATCATATCAAGTGATATTATCAGTTGGTAGATCAAATCGCTAAAACACGTTGTAGGCTGTACTTTTCGATGGAAAGGGACAAGGAAAGTGACTAACAAGTTTGTTACTTACTGTTTAACATTAAATACTTCACTTATTACTGCTTATCATATCAAGTGATATTATCAGTTGGTAGATCAAATCGATAAAACACGTTGTAGGCTGTACTTTTCGATGGGAAGGGACAAGGAAAGTGACTAACAGGTTTGTTACTTACTGTTTAGCATTAAATACTTCAGTTATTACTGCTTATCATATCAAGTGACATTATCAGTTGGTAGACCAAATCGATAAAACTCGTTGTAGGCTGTACTTTTCGATGGGAAGGGACAAGGAAAGTGACTAACAAGTTTGTTACTTACTGTTTAGCATTAAATACTTCAGTTATTACTGCTTATCATATCAAGTGACATTAGCAGTTGGTAGATCAAATCGATAAAACTCGTTGTAGGCTGTACTTTTCGATGGGAAGGGACTAGGAAAGTGACTAACAAGTTTGTTACTTACTGTTTAACATTGAATACTTCACTTATTACTGCTTATCATATCAAGTGATATTATCAGTTGGTGGATCAAATCGCTAAAACACGTACTTTTTCGTAGAGAAAGGACAGGGGAAGTGACTAGCAAGTCTGTGACTTACTGTTTACCATTGATTTCTATTTTTACTGCTTATCATATCAAGTGATATTATTAGTTGCTAGATCAAATCGATAAAACACGTTGTAGGCTGTACTTTTTCGTAGGGTAGGGACAGTGGAAATGAATAAAAAGTTTGTTACTTTTTGATGACCTCATCAAAGTGCATGGGTCATGTGATGACGTCATCAGGACGTCGACGAAAGAGAGTCGCGCGTCATTTGTAGCGCGCGCAACAAGTCAATTACTTACTAATTGTCATATCAATCCATGCTATTTGGAAAATATTGAAGATTTTCAGAGATATTACTTCGTAATATCAAGAAAAAGTGAACAATTCTATCAAAAAGGGGTCTCCCAAGCGAAAGAGGTTTGGTTCGCGTCAGAAACGTTCCAACAAAAAGTGAACAACAGGCAAGTAGAATGAGGAGAGTCAACAAAAAGTGAACAATACTCTCTAAGACTGATTTTCTTGGCCGATACTTCTTAACAGCGAAAACAAACCGTTGTGGTATTTTACGAGGAAGAGTTTAGTGTCTTCCGGAAAAAGGGCTTCTATTCGTTCCACGAAATTTTACGGGAATACTTTCGCGCAATGCTGTAATTCTATTCTGAAGTTTCGCTTTTCCTTACAGCTAGACCTAACCGTCTGTATAGGTCTTTACGACATCATCTTCTATTCTGATGGTAAGTATTAGGTTTGCATGCACATAGCTTTTAACGGTTCTCGCGTAGTCAGGACTATTTTTGGAACCACAAAGTGTTTCCGCGTAGAACACCGCAACGGTTTGTTTTCGCTCTTAAGAAGTATAGGCCAAGAAAATCAGTCTCAGAGAGTATTGTTCACTTTTTGTTGACTCTCCTCATTCTACTTGCCTAATGTTCACTTTTTGTTGGAACGTTTCTGACGCGAACCAAACCTCTTTCGCTTGGAAGACCCCTTTTTGCTAGAATAATATCTTCTTTAGTGCATTTTCCCTGGACGTGATTCAATCCCTATTTTTTCGAGCCAGCCTAAACAAAAAATTCAAGGCATGACCCATCCGTGCTTAGGAAGAAGCCAATAAAGAAGTTCAAAAACAATGAGAAAGATCACGAAAGCAGTTTAAACATTAGAAACAGAAAATAATAGATGTGGCCTATTATCAATGAGAGAGTCCCTAAGGAAGTCAAGAGTCATTAAGGTGTCACTCAAAATAGTTTCAGATGGATGACAGTTCGAAAAAAACTCACCGAACATTGAAGGATCTCATCCGTTGCCAACATTTCACGCTATACCTGAAAAAAGCCTCCGCAAGCGAAACCTAGCTAACAAACAAAAAAGAGATTAGCGCAGTTGAAAGAAGACCTAAGAAATAGGAACAACCCAAAAGTGGGAGAAAATCCCACACGATCAGCTGATTAGGGGTGGGTCGAGAAAGAGCGTGCGAAACGGATGCGTCGCGTTCTCCAAGCTCTTGTCCACAATGGCGCAGACTAAATTTGGCCCTGAAATATAGGGTGAGAAGACAGATTCGACCGAGAACTAATGCGTTGTAGATAACGGTAGAGATTCTACTGAGCGAAAAGCGAAAAGGAGAAAGGAAAGGAAAGGAGAGTAGCGAAAAGATGGTGCTGTACTATTCCGGTGAGGACGGACATCGCAATGGTGTTGGATTTATGCTAGGCAGTCGCGCAGCTGGAAGCGTTGTTTCATTCGAGCCGATTTCTGGCAGGATCGCTGTTCTTGTTTTGAGCGGAACAATCAAGACCCATGTCGTGTCCATCTATGCACCAACGGAGCCAAGTTCTGACGTTGACAAGGACGAGTTCTACACCCAACTCCAGGACGTGCTGAATACTATCCCGAAAACCGATGTCACCATTGTAGCGGGTGACTTCAACGCAAGAGTCGGTAGTGACAGAACAGGCTGGGAAGGAGTGTTGGGCAGGTTCAGCGTGGGCGAAATAAACGATAATGGACTACGCCTACTTTCGTTCGCTGCGTTCAACGAGCTTGCCATCGGTAACAGTCAATTCCGGCACCCCAAGAAGCATCAGTTAACATGGAGGAATCCAACTGGACGAGATGTGGCCACCTTGGACTACGTGCTGATAAACTCACGTTTTAGATCATCGCTGAAAGATGTTCGAGCCATGAGAGGGCCTGATTGTGGATCCGACCATTATCTCTTGCGTGCTGTAATGCAGCTTCGCTTACGACGACCTAGGCGTGAGGAGCCCCTAGAAAGAAACTTGACTGGTCACACTTGATGGCGCCAGGAACAAAAGAAACATTTCAACTCGCGCTGTCGAATCGGTTCGCGGTTCTGGAAGACGCCTTGTCTGTGGACGAGCACGAGAAGCAGACAGTTGAAGTCGCTCTTGAATGCGCAGAGCCTCTCTGCCCTGTTATTCGCCGGCGAACGCAGCCTTGGATATCGGACGATTCTCTCCGTCTCGTGGACGAACGGAAGCGAGTGAAATTAACGGACTTCGGACGGTATCGGCAATTGTGTCAGGAGCTTCGTTGAAGAAAGAGCGGGAGTCGTACTGGAATAAGGTAGCAGACGAAGTGGAGGAGGCAGTTGGAAGGAACGACTATCGCACATTGTACAACACACTCAACCGTCTCAGAAAGAAGACCAAACCCATGAGCGATTCCATCAGGAATACGGATGGGTCTTTTGTGCGATCAGCAGATGAGCGTCTGTTGCGATGGAGGCAGTTCTTCAGTGAACTCTATACTCACGATGCGCCACAAGGTCCACTGGCCCAACCGATACTAGTCGAGGTACCAGAGGAGACAGCGCTTGACTCGGAACCCACTGCGGAAGAAGTGAAGGCGGCAATCAAGTCGCTAAAGAATGGAAAGGCGTCCGGTGTTGACAATGTCACTGCTGAGGTCATCAAGGCAGGAGGAGATGTTCTACTGCGTCAGTTGCATCAGTTAATCACGCGCATATGGCGGACAGAGAGCGTGCCGTCTACCTGGAAAAAGGCTATTGTCGTGCCTATCCATAAGAAGGGCGATGCCAGAGACTGTAAAAACTATCGCGGGATCAGCCTGTTGTCGATTGTTGGTAAAGTCTTCACGAGAACTATCCAGTCCAGACTTCAACGCCATCGGGAGAGTACCTGTCGCGAAGAACAAGCAGGTTTTCGTCCGGGTCGAGGATGCAGCGATCAAATTTTCACACTTCGTCAAGTTATGGAGGAAAGGATTCGCTGTGGAAAGCGCGTCGTTATCACCTTCATAGACTTCAAGTCGGCATTCGATTGCGTGCACTGGCCCGCCTTATGGAAATCGATGGAATGCGAACACATGCCAGGAAAAATGGTGAAGCTTCTGCAGGAAATTTATAGAGGCTCGACTAGCTGTGTCCGCGTCGGAAACAAGCTATCCGAAGAATTCAGAGTCGATGCAGGCGTCCGGCAGGGAGATGTGATTTCACCGCTCCTCTTTAATACCGTGGTCGATGCTATTATGAGAAAGACCTTTGAAAATAGAAGAGGAGTCCAATTTGGCGATAACGATTTTGTCACGGATTTGATGTTTGCGGACGACAGTGCAGTGTTCACCGATACTGACATGGAAGCCACGCTTTTGTTGAATGATATGGCACAAATCGCGGAATCGTATGGGCTGCGGATTAATAAGGAGAAGACTAAAGTCATGACGTCGGACGGTTCACGTGCTTCTGTGTTCTTCGAGGGAGCTGAGCTTCAGCAAGTCAAGGAGTTCAAGTACCTCGGATCGGTGGTGCAAGAGCGAAAGGTAGTGGCTACATCGGAGATACTGTGCAGGATCGGGCAGGCGTCGGCTGCTTTCGCTTCGCTGGGCTGGTGTTTATGGAAGAAGCGTAATGTGTCAATCAAGACAAAGATCCGGATGTTTCGCGCGCTCATAGTGCCAATCCTACTGTACGGGTCAGAGTCGTGGACGTTGCTGAGGTCGGATTACAGCAGGCTGGAGGTCTTCCAAACGCGGTGTTTGCGGCAAATCCTCGGGATAACTTTAAGAGATCGAATGCGGAACGAAGATATCCGAGATACTTGCGACCATCAGCCCACGATCGAAGAACAAATTCGAACGAGAAGGCTACGATGGTTCGGACACGTATGCAGAATGGAAACAAACCGACTTCCGCGCAGATTGTTATGGAGAGAGCGCCCTGCACTGTGGAAGGTTGAAAGAGCAGCCCCGAAAAAGACGTGGTTGAAGCAAGTCGAGGCGGATCTGAAGTCCCAACGGTGCAGTGTCCTTAATGCTAGATTAATTGCTGCGAACCGTACTGAATGGAAGCGTATCGTTCAGGCCACAAGAGCTCCTATGGCACCTACAGCAGTGTACTGGTTGAGAGGTCATCCTGCTCCGCCAGCCGCCAGCTAACGGGATGAGTGAGTGAGTGAGTGAGAGATTCTACTGACCTATAACCACTACTACTTCGTCAAAGTCCATCATTTCTGAACACAACGATCTGCCCTACATCATAACTCTTCTCTGCTGGAGGGTTCTTGATCAGAAGAGAAGAACCTACTTGGAGCAACTTTCTTACAACGAAGCGCGGACCTGGAAATAATATAGTAGCCTGAAACATTGGTCCTCCTCCCCTGCTCGATGGACTCTTTCGTTCGTTTTCACACTTGAGCCGAGAGAACTACTCAAATTTGAGGCTTTAAGATCAGGCTTACTAGTGACTATATCTCCAAAATTTGCTATGAGGTAGTCTTTGAAGGCACAGAACACCCAGAAAATTATTTTTTAGGTTTTATATTCATCTTGGAGAGGGTCACTTTCTGATCGCAAGGGTTATTCTGAAATCGTCCAAGACCCCCTGCGAACTGAGATATGGCTCCTTGAAAATAATTGTATTTTGAGGGTAAAAATTTAGTGAACGAGTTGTCGCAGGCCTGTATTTCTCTCGATTCGTAGTTGTGACACGATAGCAAAGAGGATGAGGAGATTGATCGGAAAGGGAGTGAAGCACGACGACTCGGTTGAAAATCATCAATCCATCTAGCCGCTATTGAGATCGAAAATCAGGAGGGGGCCGGGCCTGTGGTGGTGGCTAGAGGCGGTTGGGCCCGTGGTGGTCGCTTATATCTCGCTTATTTGGAGGAGTTGAGGTCTCGCATTTGGCACGTCTTATACAGATGGCGTCTGTTACACAATTACACAAAAATCTCAGAATTCATATCGGAGAATGTACTGTGCTTTTAAAGGCAGTGTTCACGATAAATCTCGTTCTCGAGGTCTCGGTGTGAAACACTAAGTTGGCAGGTGCTGTAGAGGATAGAGTCGAAGAAAGCAACGAAATCTGGCCAGAAATAAATACAAACGGCTTTGAAAGCTCTCCCGGTGCGCCTACCTATCCCGGTCCGCCTCCTAATCGGACGAGCTTGTGGCGCCGCACACGTTTCGATGGCAAATTGCCAAGAAACTCGGCCGCAGTTAGCATTATCGATTCGCGCAGATTTCGTGACTAGCGCGCGCTTGCCGAAATCAGCAGGGCCCACGATTCCCGTCTACGCCCTGAATTTAGAAACCGTTATTTTGACCTATTCTGGAAGTTTTTCTTCTTTGTTTCTTCACTATTAGTTAGCTGACGACCAAACAATCCCATTTTTGGGTCGAACTCGAGTGCGATATTCATCGTGAATACTGCCTTTAAAGGCATAGTCCAACCTCAGAATCGTCCTTCTGCTCTTTGCTCGCCTTGGAAGGAATTTGGCGCTGATAACAATAATGGCACTAAAATTGCTCAAAGCCATGACGAACGGAGCGATGGCCCCTCAAAGATTGTGAGTTTGAACGGCGAGAACTCACAAGGGAACCACAATAAGTCATAGTGACCATTCCAAATGAAATGTAAATATGCCCATCGCAGTTGCCTAGACTCACCGTGAAAAAAGTTATGAGCGTTTTTTGAAGCTTCGCGGCAAGGTAAGGGTACCCCCATAAAATTTTAAGGTGTTTTCAATTTTTTTTTGGATTTTGCTGAAAACATGTGTGTAGGGGTAATCTGGGGTGCTGAACACGAATCTGGAGTTTGCTTGCCCAAATTTTAAGGTTTACTGTAGGTTACGGTAGGTAACATGCCATTTAGGAGGCAAAATCTACCTTAATAATTCGAGAATCGACAAATGGACATGGAATTCGTATTCAGCACCCCAAATTACCCGACATAGAAACATTGAGACAAATCTGAGACTTTGACCAAACTACCGTATACCCACCGTAATCTATCGTAAGCTGCCAAAAGTCGATAAACCGACATCAAATTCGTGTTCAGCACTCCAAATGACCCCCAGAGAAACAATTTGAGCATGATCTATAGTAGCACTCCGTAAATCGTCAAAAGTCGCGATTTGCCACAAATTCTCCCCCGATGGTAATCTGTGAACGAATACAGTCGAAAACTTCGGAAAATCGATAAATGAATTTTAGATTTGTGATCAGCACCCCAAATAACCCCCAGAGCGGATTTTCAGTCAAATCTGGAATATTTTTCTAAAACGCTTCGAGAGCCCTCTAATTGGTATTACTAAACGCCCAACCGGAAATCCGTACAAGTCCAAAACGCTCTTAGCCTGCGCAAAGTTTGGAAAATGCTCCACCAACTAAACTCTGCGTAGTCGGGTAGTTTGGGCGCTGAATACGATTATGAGGTCCGTTTCCCGATTTTCGTGAAAATAATGCGCTTTTTGGAGAGTACGATAGGTACGAAATTCGGAGAAAAAATGCCTATAACTTTTTTCAGAGTGGGTCTAGGCAGCTGCGATGGACATGTTCGGACTTTTCGTCTGAAAATGGTTCTAGAAAAGTACATTTCATGTGGAATGGTCACTATGGCTTATTGTTCTTCCCTTGTCAGTGGACGAATTGTCTCGGGCCTCTTTTTTTTCTGGTAAATCGCAGCCATCTCAGACCAGAGTATAAAGCTAGACCCACATCAAATAGAAGAACGAATATTTCAATTGTGCGTCTCGTCATCATTGAGGTTGGAGATGGTAGGTGGATGTAGCCTAATATTTCTTTTCTGAGGTTGTGGTCGACTTTTTCTTGGGTTTTTCTCCCTCTTATTTCAGCGAGTTGAGATTTCGCGCGTTTCAGGGTCGCAAACTCGGCGGACAGACTATAACTTCAGAATTTACAGCTGAAGGTGGACTGTGATTTGAAAGCGCAACATTCGGGTACTGGCCAAGGTTGGTTTGAAGTTGGCCAGAATAGCATGAATTTGAATCACTGTCCACAAAGAAAAACACTCACTGCCTTGCAAACGGCAGAATATGTAGAAATGTTTGACAGCTGTTGATGACGACAAATAAGAAAAAGGAGCTCCGAGAATTGTGAACTCCTGAAAAGAAACAAGAGAGAACAATATGAGATAGATCGCTGGTCGTCGCCACCCATTGTTGACACCAACCCAGGGTTCAAGACTTTTTTGAGCACAATTCTCATTAGGTTTTGCCTAGTTTTATGAAACAATTGTTTCTGTAAAGAACCTCTTGACAAGAGTCTCAAAGGGTGTTGAAGCTAGTCAGATAACTGCATCAACAGTTCCCATCGTAAGATTGGGTATTGCGTAAAGGCAGTGGTCGCGATCAAATATGCCTGTCGTCTTTTTCTCTTTAAAACCTTTTCTGGGTCTCGAGTAGTAGGACCTATGAGAAAAAATCGCGAAAAAAACCACCGCTTTAGGTCAAATTTGAAGCCCGAACTTCCTTGTCTTTTGATGGTGAACGAGCCCACTCCACATCATCGGCAACGATGACCTCTTATACCAAGAACATCAGCTAGCTTGAAATTGAAATTCAATCAACGAACCTTTGGATTTATGCAGACATCTAGTCAAAAACATTGACTGGAGTGCTTTCTTTCATTGCTCAACTGTTTTTATTGGGTAAATTTGCATTTATTTCTTCCTCTGATTGTCGATAATTTTTGACTGCTCGGCATGAGACTGCGATCTTTTTGGGTGGAGCTGTTCACGTGTGCACGAACTGGCATCTTTGGCCCTAGAAACTCCAATTCCAGCACGTTTTTCACCGCGCTGCCTTCATAGTTTATCAGCTGTTTTGATCTAAGCTGATTTTTGCAGTTTTTTCGAGAACGTTTTTCATCGCGACCACTGCCTTTGATTATAGCGTTTAGTCAGCCACCAACTTCGGGAAAACAAGGAGAAAGTTCCTATTGGAGAATAACTATCGGTCAACGCTGACCGAACCAGGGTTATGGGGAATAAAATTTTTTTGGGAACTAAGAAAACGGAAGCGGAGAATAAATTCGACCAGGAAATGAGAAAGGAATCAAACCTGGAAACGAGAACTGGAAAATTAGTCCGACAAAACAGGCGGAAAGCGGAAACGAGAAAATCGGATACTTGAAATCGTGACGCTTTTTGCCAGGTTTCTTTGCAGAATGTTTCTCAACAAAACTCGCAAACTGCGGACAGAAAACGGATGTGCGAGGGAGGGGGGAGAAAAAAAGGAAGACCAGAGAACGGATATTTCCGCAAATCCTTGTTACTATCCCCCCTATCGCATCAATAACGCAGAAAACCAAACATTGAATTTTAACGCTAGTTCCCTAATGAGTGCTTAGGCGTGTCTAGTAAGAAGAGGAGATCAATAGAACCCTACATTCTAGAGAAAGAAAATAACTGCTCCTAAGCACAGAAGTTGCGGTAAGACTTTGGGCCATTTCTGTTCCTTGAGGTTCTACTCTTTGCATTTAAATCCTTTGAAGTGAAAACAGACAAGAATTAAAAAGGAAAATAGCTCTTGAATCGTTCCTAATATTTCCTTAGCTGTGTTCATCATATTGCATAGTCCAATGTTTAAATATTGCACATGCCACAAAAATGAGAATATTACTTCATCATAGAAAACCAGTTCAAGAGAGTTGAAGGTCTGCAAACAGTATCTCTCATTGCATTGCGTCTGAAGACGTTGCCATTTCATTAGGTCCAGATTTCACTTTCATCGGACTGTAGGTTTATATCCAAAAATACAGGTTTGCCGCCATTGTGCATCTCGTCTTGCCCCTACGACATCCGTGCAAATGGCCACCTATGACGTAGGCACTTTATTCTCCCACCTTTGAATCGCATGCAATTCTCCGCGGGTGATGAATGAAAACAGAATTCGAGCTGAAAGCCCTTATGGAACACAAAGAAGCAGTTGCACGTGCTGAAACCCTAGTTTTGCCGCCATCACACAATATCGCATGTCGTGTTTCCGAAATGCAACTCACATAGATTTGATGTCTTTTCAGATGTATGGAATCGATCCGTGTTTACTTCTACCCCTCCAATTGTTATTTTATGCGCTATATCGCTTTGTGAGGACACTGATATTTGTGGAATCAGATTTGTACACATTGGCGAAGAAGCTAATTCAACAACAAAAAACCGGAAATGTGGAATTCTTCAATATTATTACGAGGTAAGTGTAGAGAATGGACGGTCATTGCACGCCAGTTGTTATGTAATCAATGCTTCCACGCGTTTGCAAAACTATTAGCGCGAGTGGGGTTCGAACCCACGAGGACTTGCGTCCATTGGAACTTAAGTCCAACGCCTTAACCACTCGGCCATCGCGCTACGAGCCGGCTGTCTCTCTTTCTCGCTGACAATCGGCTGTCAATGCACGCTAGTTGTTATGTAATCAATGCTTCCACGCGTTTGCAAAACTATTAGCGCGAGTGGGGTTCGAACCCACGAGGACTTGCGTCCATTGGAACTTAAGTCCAACGCCTTAACCACTCGGCCATCGCGCTACGAGCCGGCTGTCTCTCTTTCTCGCTGGCAATCGGCTGTCATTGCACGCTAGTTGTTATGTAATCAGTGCTTCCACACGTTTGCAAAACTATTAGCGCGAGTGGGGTTCGAACCCACGAGGACTTGCGTCCATTGGAACTTAAGTCCAACGCCTTAACCACTCGGCCATCGCGCTACGAGCCGGCTGTCTCTCTTTCTCGCTGACAATCGGCTGTCATTGCACGCTAGTTGTTATGTAATCAGTGCTTCCACACGTTTGCAAAACTATTAGCGCGAGTGGGGTTCGAACCCACGAGGACTTGCGTCCATTGGAACTTAAGCCCAACGCCTCAACCACTCGGCCACCGCGCTACGAGCCGGCTGTATCTCTTTCTCGCTGACAATCGGCTGTCATTGCACGCTAGTTGTTGTGTAATCAGTGCTTCCACACGTTTGCAAAACTATTAGCGCGAGTGGGGTTCGAACCCACGAGGACTTGCGTCCATTGGAACTTAAGCCCAACGCCTCAACCACTCGGCCACCGCGCTACGAGCCGGCTGTATCTCTTTCTCGCTGACAATCGGCTGTCATTGCACGCTAGTTGTTGTGTAATCAGTGCTTCCACACGTTTGCAAAACTATTAGCGCGAGTGGGGTTCGAACCCACGAGGACTTGCGTCCATTGGAACTTAAGTCCAACGCCTCAACCACTCGGCCACCGCGCTACGAGCCGGCTGTATCTCTTTCTCGCTGACAATCGGCTGTCAATGCACGCTAGTTGTTATGTAATCAATGCTTCCACACGTTTGCAAAACTATTAGCGCGAGTGGGGTTCGAACCCACGAGGACTTGCGTCCATTGGAACTTAAGTCCAACGCCTTAACCACTCGGCCATCGCGCTACGAGCCGGCTGTCTCTCTTTCTCGCTGACAATCGGCTGTCATTGCACGCTAGTTGTTATGTAATCAATGCTTCCACACGTTTGCAAAACTATTCGCGCGAGTGGTGTTGGAACCCACGAGGACTTGCGTCCATTGGAACTTAAGTCCAACGCCTTAATCACTCGGCCATCGCGCTACGAGCCGGCTGAATCTCTTTCTCGCTGACAATCGGCTGTCATTGCACGCTAGTTGTTGTGTAATCAGTGCTTCCACACGTTTGCAAAACTATTAGCGCGAGTGGGGTTCGAACCCACGAGGACTTGCGTCCATTGGAACTTAAGTCCAACGCCTCAACCACTCGGCCACCACGCTACGAGCCGGCTGTATCTCTTTCTCGCTGACAATCGGCTGTCAATGCACGCTAGTTGTTATGTAATCAATGCTTCCACGCGTTTGCAAAACTATTAGCGCGAGTGGTGTTGGAACCCACGAGGACTTGCGTCCATTGGAACTTAAGTCCAACGCCTTAACCACTCGGCCACCGCGCTACGAGCCGGCTGTATCTCTTTCTCGCTGACAATCGGCTTTCATTGCACGCCAGTTGTTATGTAATCAGTGCTTCCACACGTTTGCAAAACTATTAGCGCGAGTGGTGTTGGAACCCACGAGGACTTGCGTCCATTGGAACTTAAGTCCAACGCCTTAACCACTCGGCCATCGCGCTACGAGCCGGCTGTCTCTCTTTCTCGCTGAAAATCGGCGGTCATTGCACGCCAGTTGTTATGTAATCAATGCTTCCACGCGTTTGCAAAACTATTAGCGCGAGTGGGGTTCGAACCCACGAGGACTTGCGTCCATTGGAACTTAAGTCCAACGCCTTAACCACTCGTCCACCGCGCTACGAGCCGGCTGTCTCTCTTTCTCGCTGACTATCGGCTTTCATTGCACGCCAGTTGTTATGTAATCAGTGCTTCCACACGTTTGCAAAACTATTAGCGCGAGTGGGGTTCGAACCCACGAGGACTTGCGTCCATTGGAACTTAAGTCCAACGCCTTAACCACTCGTCCACCGCGCTACGAGCCGGCTGTCTCTCTTTCTCGCTGACAATCGGCTTTCATTGCACGCCAGTTGTTATGTAATCAATGCTTCCACGCGTTTGCAAAACTATTAGCGCGAGTGGTGTTGGAACCCACGAGGACTTGCGTCCATTGGAACTTAAGTCCAACGCCTTAACCACTCGGCCATCGCGCTACGAGCCGGCTGTCTCTCTTTCTCGCTGAAAATCGGCGGTCATTGCATGCCAGTTGTTATGTAATCAATGCTTCGACGCGTTTGCAAAACTATTTGCGCGAGTGGTGTTGGAACCCACGAGGACTTGCGTCCATTGGAACTTAAGTCCAACGCCATAACCACTCGGCCATCGCGCTACGAGCCGGCTGTCTCTCTTTCTCGCTGAAAATCGGCTGTCAATGCACGCTAGTTGTTATGTAATCAATGCTTCCACGCGTTTGCAAAACTATTAGCGCGAGTGGGGTTCGAACCCACGAGGACTTGCGTCCATTGGAACTTAAGTCCAACGCCTTAACCACTCGGCCATCGCGCTACGAGCCGGCTGTCTCTCTTTCTCGCTGACAATCGGCTTTCATTGCACGCCAGTTGTTATGTAATCAATGCTTCCACGCGTTTGCAAAACTATTAGCGCGAGTGGTGTTGGAACCCACGAGGACTTGCGTCCATTGGAACTTAAGTCCAACGCCTTAACCACTCGGCCATCGCGCTACGAGCCGGCTGTCTCTCTTTCTCGCTGAAAATCGGCGGTCATTGCACGCCAGTTGTTATGTAATCAATGCTTCCACGCGTTTGCAAAACTATTAGCGCGAGTGGGGTTCGAACCCACGAGGACTTGCGTCCATTGGAACTTAAGTCCAACGCCTTAACCACTCGGCCATCGCGCTACGAGCCGGCTGTCTCTCTTTCTCGCTGAAAATCGGCGGTCAATGCACGCTAGTTGTTATGTAATCAATGCTTCCACGCGTTTGCAAAACTATTAGCGCGAGTGGGGTTCGAACCCACGAGGACTTGCGTCCATTGGAACTTAAGTCCAACGCCTTAACCACTCGGCCATCGCGCTACGAGCCGGCTGCCTCTCTTTCTCGCTAACAATCGACGGTCACTGCACGCTAGTTGTTTTGTAACCAGTGTCTCCACACGTTTGCAAAAATTCTAGCGCGAGTGGGGTTCGAACCCACGAAGACTTGCGTCCATTGGAACTTAAGTCCAACGCCTTAACCACTCGGCCATCGCGCTATGAGCCGGCTGCCTCTCTTTCTGGCTAACAATCGACGGTCACTGCACGCTAGTTGTTTTGTAACCAGTGTCTCCACACGTTTGTAAAAATTCTAGCGCGAGTGGGGTTCGAACCCACGAAGACTTGCGTCCATTGGAACTTAAGTCCAACGCCTTAACCACTCGGCCATCGCGCTATGAGCCGGCTGCCTCTCTTTCTCGCTAACAATCGACGGTCACTGCACGCTAGTTGTTTTGTAACCAGTGTCTCCACACGTTTGTAAAAATTCTAGCGCGAGTGGGGTTCGAACCCACGAAGACTTGCGTCCATTGGAACTTAAGTCCAACGCCTTAACCACTCGGCCATCGCGCTATGAGCCGGCTGCCTCTCTTTCTCGCTAACAATCGACGGTCACTGCACGCTAGTTGTTTTGTAACCAGTGTCTCCACACGTTTGTAAAAATTCTAGCGCGAGTGGGGTTCGAACCCACGAAGACTTGCGTCCATTGGAACTTAAGTCCAACGCCTTAACCACTCGGCCATCGCGCTATGAGCCGGCTGCCTCTCTTTCTCGCTAACAATCGACGGTCACTGCACGCTAGTTGTTTTGTAACCAGTGTCTCCACACGTTTGCGAAAATTCTAGCGCGAGTGGGGTTCGAACCCACGAAGACTTGCGTCCATTGGAACTTAAGTCCAACGCCTTAACCACTCGGCCATCGCGCTATGAGCCGGCTGCCTCTCTTTCTCGCTAACAATCGACGGTCACTGCACGCTAGTTGTTTTGTAACCAGTGTCTCCACACGTTTGCAAAAATTCTAGCGCGAGTGGGGTTCGAACCCACGAAGACTTGCGTCCATTGGAACTTAAGTCCAACGCCTTAACCACTCGGCCATCGCGCTATGAGCCGGCTGCCTCTCTTTCTCGCTAACAATCGACGGTCACTGCACGCTAGTTGTTTTGTAACCAGTGTCTCCACACGTTTGCGAAAATTCTAGCGCGAGTGGGGTTCGAACCCACGAAGACTTGCGTCCATTGGAACTTAAGTCCAACGCCTTAACCACTCGGCCATCGCGCTATGAGCCGGCTGCCTCTCTTTCTCGCTAACAATCGACGGTCACTGCAAGCTAGTTGTTTTGTAACCAGTGTCTCCACACGTTTGCAAAAATTCTAGCGCGAGTGGGGTTCGAACCCACGAAGACTTGCGTCCATTGGAACTTAAGTCCAACGCCTTAACCACTCGGCCATCGCGCTATGAGCCGGCTGCCTCTCTTTCTCGCTAACAATCGACGGTCACTGCACGCTAGTTGTTTTGTAACCAGTGTCTCCACACGTTTGCAAAAATTCTAGCGCGAGTGGGGTTCGAACCCACGAAGACTTGCGTCCATTGGAACTTAAGTCCAACGCCTTAACCACTCGGCCATCGCGCTATGAGCCGGCTGCCTCTCTTTCTCGCTAACAATCGACGGTCACTGCACGCTAGTTGTTTTGTAACCAGTGTCTCCACACGTTTGCAAAAATTCTAGCGCGAGTGGGGTTCGAACCCACGAAGACTTGCGTCCATTGGAACTTAAGTCCAACGCCTTAACCACTCGGCCATCGCGCTATGAGCCGGCTGCCTCTCTTTCTGGCTAACAATCGACGGTCACTGCACGCTAGTTGTTTTGTAACCAGTGTCTCCACACGTTTGCGAAAATTCTAGCGCGAGTGGGGTTCGAACCCACGAAGACTTGCGTCCATTGGAACTTAAGTCCAACGCCTTAACCACTCGGCCATCGCGCTATGAGCCGGCTGCCTCTCTTTCTCGCTAACAATCGACGGTCACTGCACGCTAGTTGTTTTGTAACCAGTGTCTCCACACGTTTGCAAAAATTCTAGCGCGAGTGGGGTTCGAACCCACGAAGACTTGCGTCCATTGGAACTTAAGTCCAACGCCTTAACCACTCGGCCATCGCGCTATGAGCCGGCTGCCTCTCTTTCTGGCTAACAATCGACGGTCACTGCACGCTAGTTGTTTTGTAACCAGTGTCTCCACACGTTTGCGAAAATTCTAGCGCGAGTGGGGTTCGAACCCACGAAGACTTGCGTCCATTGGAACTTAAGTCCAACGCCTTAACCACTCGGCCATCGCGCTATGAGCCGGCTGCCTCTCTTTCTCGCTAACAATCGACGGTCACTGCACGCTAGTTGTTTTGTAACCAGTGTCTCCACACGTTTGCAAAAATTCTAGCGCGAGTGGGGTTCGAACCCACGAAGACTTGCGTCCATTGGAACTTAAGTCCAACGCCTTAACCACTCGGCCATCGCGCTATGAGCCGGCTGCCTCTCTTTCTCGCTAACAATCGACGGTCACTGCAAGCTAGTTGTTTTGTAACCAGTGTCTCCACACGTTTGCGAAAATTCTAGCGCGAGTGGGGTTCGAACCCACGAAGACTTGCGTCCATTGGAACTTAAGTCCAACGCCTTAACCACTCGGCCATCGCGCTATGAGCCGGCTGCCTCTCTTTCTCGCTAACAATCGACGGTCACTGCACGCTAGTTGTTTCATAAACAGTGTCTCCACACGTTTGCGAAAATTCTAGCGCGAGTGGGGTTCGAACCCACGAAGACTTGCGTCCATTGGAACTTAAGTCCAACGCCTTAACCACTCGGCCATCGCGCTATGAGCCGGCTGCCTCTCTTTCTCGCTAACAATCGACGGTCACTGCACGCTAGTTGTTTTGTAACCAGTGTATCCACACGTTTGCGAAAATTCTAGCGCGAGTGGGGTTCGAACCCACGAAGACTTGCGTCCATTGGAACTTAAGTCCAACGCCTTAACCACTCGGCCATCGCGCTATGAGCCGGCTGCCTCTCTTTCTCGCTAACAATCGACGGTCACTGCACGCTAGTTGTTTCATAAACAGTGTCTCCACACGTTTGCGAAAATTCTAGCGCGAGTGGGGTTCGAACCCACGAAGACTTGCGTCCATTGGAACTTAAGTCCAACGCCTTAACCACTCGGCCATCGCGCTATGAGCCGGCTGCCTCTCTTTCTCGCTAACAATCGACGGTCACTGCACGCTAGTTGTTTTGTAACCAGTGTCTCCACACGTTTGCGAAAATTCTAGCGCGAGTGGGGTTCGAACCCACGAAGACTTGCGTCCATTGGAACTTAAGTCCAACGCCTTAACCACTCGGCCATCGCGCTATGAGCCGGCTGCCTCTCTTTCTCGCTAACAATCGACGGTCACTGCACGCTAGTTGTTTCATAAACAGTGTCTCCACACGTTTGCGAAAATTCTAGCGCGAGTGGGGTTCGAACCCACGAAGACTTGCGTCCATTGGAACTTAAGTCCAACGCCTTAACCACTCGGCCATCGCGCTATGAGCCGGCTGCCTCTCTTTCTCGCTAACAATCGACGGTCACTGCACGCTAGTTGTTTCATAAACAGTGTCTCCACACGTTTGCGAAAATTCTAGCGCGAGTGGGGTTCGAACCCACGAAGACTTGCGTCCATTGGAACTTAAGTCCAACGCCTTAACCACTCGGCCATCGCGCTATGAGCCGGCTGCCTCTCTTTCTCGCTAACAATCGACGGTCACTGCACGCTAGTTGTTTTGTAACCAGTGTCTCCACACGTTTGCAAAAATTCTAGCGCGAGTGGGGTTCGAACCCACGAAGACTTGCGTCCATTGGAACTTAAGTCCAACGCCTTAACCACTCGGCCATCGCGCTATGAGCCGGCTGCCTCTCTTTCTCGCTAACAATCGACGGTCACTGCACGCTAGTTGTTTTGTAACCAGTGTCTCCACACGTTTGCGAAAATTCTAGCGCGAGTGGGGTTCGAACCCACGAAGACTTGCGTCCATTGGAACTTAAGTCCAACGCCTTAACCACTCGGCCATCGCGCTATGAGCCGGCTGCCTCTCTTTCTGGCTAACAATCGA
Organism: Aplectana chamaeleonis; assembly: GCA_029168955.1. Taxonomy (NCBI): domain Eukaryota; kingdom Metazoa; phylum Nematoda; class Chromadorea; order Rhabditida; family Cosmocercidae; genus Aplectana; species Aplectana chamaeleonis. Next base: position 216,192 of record JAPDOI010000514.1, read on the forward strand.
CGGTCACTGCACGCTAGTTGTTTTGTAAACAGTGTCTCCACACGTTTGCGAAAATTCTAGCGCGAGTGGGGTTCGAACCCACGAAGACTTGCGTCCATTGGAACTTAAGTCCAACGCCTTAACCACTCGGCCATCGCGCTATGAGCCGGCTGCCTCTCTTTCTCGCTAACAATCGACGGTCACTGCACGCTAGTTGTTTCATAAACAGTGTCTCCACACGTTTGCGAAAATTCTAGCGCGAGTGGGGTTCGAACCCACGAAGACTTGCGTCCATTGGAACTTAAGTCCAACGCCTTAACCACTCGGCCATCGCGCTATGAGCCGGCTGCCTCTCTTTCTCGCTAACAATCGACGGTCACTGCACGCTAGTTGTTTCATAAACAGTGTCTCCACACGTTTGCGAAAATTCTAGCGCGAGTGGGGTTCGAACCCACGAAGACTTGCGTCCATTGGAACTTAAGTCCAACGCCTTAACCACTCGGCCATCGCGCTATGAGCCGGCTGCCTCTCTTTCTCGCTAACAATCGACGGTCACTGCAAGCTAGTTGTTTTGTAACCAGTGTCTCCACACGTTTGCGAAAATTCTAGCGCGAGTGGGGTTCGAACCCACGAAGACTTGCGTCCATTGGAACTTAAGTCCAACGCCTTAACCACTCGGCCATCGCGCTATGAGCCGGCTGCCTCTCTTTCTCGCTAACAATCGACGGTCACTGCACGCTAGTTGTTTTGTAACCAGTGTCTCCACACGTTTGCAAAAATTCTAGCGCGAGTGGGGTTCGAACCCACGAAGACTTGCGTCCATTGGAACTTAAGTCCAACGCCTTAACCACTCGGCCATCGCGCTATGAGCCGGCTGCCTCTCTTTCTCGCTAACAATCGACGGTCACTGCAAGCTAGTTGTTTTGTAACCAGTGTCTCCACACGTTTGCGAAAATTCTAGCGCGAGTGGGGTTCGAACCCACGAAGACTTGCGTCCATTGGAACTTAAGTCCAACGCCTTAACCACTCGGCCATCGCGCTATGAGCCGGCTGCCTCTCTTTCTCGCTAACAATCGACGGTCACTGCAAGCTAGTTGTTTTGTAACCAGTGTCTCCACACGTTTGCGAAAATTCTAGCGCGAGTGGGGTTCGAACCCACGAAGACTTGCGTCCATTGGAACTTAAGTCCAACGCCTTAACCACTCGGCCATCGCGCTATGAGCCGGCTGCCTCTCTTTCTCGCTAACAATCGACGGTCACTGCACGCTAGTTGTTTCATAAACAGTGTCTCCACACGTTTGCGAAAATTCTAGCGCGAGTGGGGTTCGAACCCACGAAGACTTGCGTCCATTGGAACTTAAGTCCAACGCCTTAACCACTCGGCCATCGCGCTATGAGCCGGCTGCCTCTCTTTCTCGCTAACAATCGACGGTCACTGCACGCTAGTTGTTTCATAAACAGTGTCTCCACACGTTTGCGAAAATTCTAGCGCGAGTGGGGTTCGAACCCACGAAGACTTGCGTCCATTGGAACTTAAGTCCAACGCCTTAACCACTCGGCCATCGCGCTATGAGCCGGCTGCCTCTCTTTCTCGCTAACAATCGACGGTCACTGCAAGCTAGTTGTTTTGTAACCAGTGTCTCCACACGTTTGCGAAAATTCTAGCGCGAGTGGGGTTCGAACCCACGAAGACTTGCGTCCATTGGAACTTAAGTCCAACGCCTTAACCACTCGGCCATCGCGCTATGAGCCGCTGCCTCTCTTTCTCGCTAACAATCGACGGTCACTGCACGCTAGTTGTTTCATAAACAGTGTCTCCACACGTTTGCGAAAATTCTAGCGCGAGTGGGGTTCGAACCCACGAAGACTTGCGTCCATTGGAACTTAAGTCCAACGCCTTAACCACTCGGCCATCGCGCTATGAGCCGGCTGCCTCTCTTTCTCGCTAACAATCGACGGTCACTGCAAGCTAGTTGTTTTGTAACCAGTGTCTCCACACGTTTGCGAAAATTCTAGCGCGAGTGGGGTTCGAACCCACGAAGACTTGCGTCCATTGGAACTTAAGTCCAACGCCTTAACCACTCGGCCATCGCGCTATGAGCCGGCTGCCTCTCTTTCTCGCTAACAATCGACGGTCACTGCACGCTAGTTGTTTCATAAACAGTGTCTCCACACGTTTGCGAAAATTCTAGCGCGAGTGGGGTTCGAACCCACGAAGACTTGCGTCCATTGGAACTTAAGTCCAACGCCTTAACCACTCGGCCATCGCGCTATGAGCCGGCTGCCTCTCTTTCTCGCTAACAATCGACGGTCACTGCACGCTAGTTGTTTTGTAACCAGTGTCTCCACACGTTTGCAAAAATTCTAGCGCGAGTGGGGTTCGAACCCACGAAGACTTGCGTCCATTGGAACTTAAGTCCAACGCCTTAACCACTCGGCCATCGCGCTATGAGCCGGCTGCCTCTCTTTCTCGCTAACAATCGACGGTCACTGCAAGCTAGTTGTTTTGTAACCAGTGTCTCCACACGTTTGCGAAAATTCTAGCGCGAGTGGGGTTCGAACCCACGAAGACTTGCGTCCATTGGAACTTAAGTCCAACGCCTTAACCACTCGGCCATCGCGCTATGAGCCGGCTGCCTCTCTTTCTCGCTAACAATCGACGGTCACTGCAAGCTAGTTGTTTTGTAACCAGTGTCTCCACACGTTTGCGAAAATTCTAGCGCGAGTGGGGTTCGAACCCACGAAGACTTGCGTCCATTGGAACTTAAGTCCAACGCCTTAACCACTCGGCCATCGCGCTATGAGCCGGCTGCCTCTCTTTCTCGCTAACAATCGACGGTCACTGCACGCTAGTTGTTTTGTAACCAGTGTCTCCACACGTTTGCGAAAATTCTAGCGCGAGTGGGGTTCGAACCCACGAAGACTTGCGTCCATTGGAACTTAAGTCCAACGCCTTAACCACTCGGCCATCGCGCTATGAGCCGGCTGCCTCTCTTTCTCGCTAACAATCGACGGTCACTGCAAGCTAGTTGTTTTGTAACCAGTGTCTCCACACGTTTGCGAAAATTCTAGCGCGAGTGGGGTTCGAACCCACGAAGACTTGCGTCCATTGGAACTTAAGTCCAACGCCTTAACCACTCGGCCATCGCGCTATGAGCCGGCTGCCTCTCTTTCTCGCTAACAATCGACGGTCACTGCACGCTAGTTGTTTTGTAACCAGTGTTTCCACACGTTTGCAAAAATTCTAGCGCGAGTGGGGTTCGAACCCACGAAGACTTGCGTCCATTGGAACTTAAGTCCAACGCCTTAACCACTCGGCCATCGCGCTATGAGCCGGCTGCCTCTCTTTCTCGCTAACAATCGACGGTCACTGCAAGCTAGTTGTTTTGTAACCAGTGTCTCCACACGTTTGCGAAAATTCTAGCGCGAGTGGGGTTCGAACCCACGAAGACTTGCGTCCATTGGAACTTAAGTCCAACGCCTTAACCACTCGGCCATCGCGCTATGAGCCGGCTGCCTCTCTTTCTCGCTAACAATCGACGGTCACTGCACGCTAGTTGTTTTGTAACCAGTGTCTCCACACGTTTGCGAAAATTCTAGCGCGAGTGGGGTTCGAACCCACGAAGACTTGCGTCCATTGGAACTTAAGTCCAACGCCTTAACCACTCGGCCATCGCGCTATGAGCCGGCTGCCTCTCTTTCTCGCTAACAATCGACGGTCACTGCACGCTAGTTGTTTTGTAACCAGTGTCTCCACACGTTTGCAAAAATTCTAGCGCGAGTGGGGTTCGAACCCACGAAGACTTGCGTCCATTGGAACTTAAGTCCAACGCCTTAACCACTCGGCCATCGCGCTATGAGCCGGCTGCCTCTCTTTCTCGCTAACAATCGACGGTCACTGCACGCTAGTTGTTTTGTAACCAGTGTCTCCACACGTTTGCGAAAATTCTAGCGCGAGTGGGGTTCGAACCCACGAAGACTTGCGTCCATTGGAACTTAAGTCCAACGCCTTAACCACTCGGCCATCGCGCTATGAGCCGGCTGCCTCTCTTTCTCGCTAACAATCGACGGTCACTGCAAGCTAGTTGTTTTGTAACCAGTGTCTCCACACGTTTGCAAAAATTCTAGCGCGAGTGGGGTTCGAACCCACGAAGACTTGCGTCCATTGGAACTTAAGTCCAACGCCTTAACCACTCGGCCATCGCGCTATGAGCCGGCTGCCTCTCTTTCTCGCTAACAATCGACGGTCACTGCAAGCTAGTTGTTTTGTAACCAGTGTCTCCACACGTTTGCGAAAATTCTAGCGCGAGTGGGGTTCGAACCCACGAAGACTTGCGTCCATTGGAACTTAAGTCCAACGCCTTAACCACTCGGCCATCGCGCTATGAGCCGCTGCCTCTCTTTCTCGCTAACAATCGACGGTCACTGCACGCTAGTTGTTTCATAAACAGTGTCTCCACACGTTTGCGAAAATTCTAGCGCGAGTGGGGTTCGAACCCACGAAGACTTGCGTCCATTGGAACTTAAGTCCAACGCCTTAACCACTCGGCCATCGCGCTATGAGCCGGCTGCCTCTCTTTCTCGCTAACAATCGACGGTCACTGCAAGCTAGTTGTTTTGTAACCAGTGTCTCCACACGTTTGCGAAAATTCTAGCGCGAGTGGGGTTCGAACCCACGAAGACTTGCGTCCATTGGAACTTAAGTCCAACGCCTTAACCACTCGGCCATCGCGCTATGAGCCGGCTGCCTCTCTTTCTCGCTAACAATCGACGGTCACTGCAAGCTAGTTGTTTTGTAACCAGTGTCTCCACACGTTTGCGAAAATTCTAGCGCGAGTGGGGTTCGAACCCACGAAGACTTGCGTCCATTGGAACTTAAGTCCAACGCCTTAACCACTCGGCCATCGCGCTATGAGCCGGCTGCCTCTCTTTCTCGCTAACAATCGACGGTCACTGCACGCTAGTTGTTTCATAAACAGTGTCTCCACACGTTTGCGAAAATTCTAGCGCGAGTGGGGTTCGAACCCACGAAGACTTGCGTCCATTGGAACTTAAGTCCAACGCCTTAACCACTCGGCCATCGCGCTATGAGCCGCTGCCTCTCTTTCTCGCTAACAATCGACGGTCACTGCACGCTAGTTGTTTCATAAACAGTGTCTCCACACGTTTGCGAAAATTCTAGCGCGAGTGGGGTTCGAACCCACGAAGACTTGCGTCCATTGGAACTTAAGTCCAACGCCTTAACCACTCGGCCATCGCGCTATGAGCCGGCTGCCTCTCTTTCTCGCTAACAATCGACGGTCACTGCACGCTAGTTGTTTCATAAACAGTGTCTCCACACGTTTGCGAAAATTCTAGCGCGAGTGGGGTTCGAACCCACGAAGACTTGCGTCCATTGGAACTTAAGTCCAACGCCTTAACCACTCGGCCATCGCGCTATGAGCCGGCTGCCTCTCTTTCTCGCTAACAATCGACGGTCACTGCACGCTAGTTGTTTTGTAACCAGTGTCTCCACACGTTTGCGAAAATTCTAGCGCGAGTGGGGTTCGAACCCACGAAGACTTGCGTCCATTGGAACTTAAGTCCAACGCCTTAACCACTCGGCCATCGCGCTATGAGCCGGCTGCCTCTCTTTCTCGCTAACAATCGACGGTCACTGCACGCTAGTTGTTTTGTAACCAGTGTCTCCACACGTTTGCAAAAATTCTAGCGCGAGTGGGGTTCGAACCCACGAAGACTTGCGTCCATTGGAACTTAAGTCCAACGCCTTAACCACTCGGCCATCGCGCTATGAGCCGGCTGCCTCTCTTTCTCGCTAACAATCGACGGTCACTGCACGCTAGTTGTTTTGTAACCAGTGTCTCCACACGTTTGCGAAAATTCTAGCGCGAGTGGGGTTCGAACCCACGAAGACTTGCGTCCATTGGAACTTAAGTCCAACGCCTTAACCACTCGGCCATCGCGCTATGAGCCGGCTGCCTCTCTTTCTCGCTAACAATCGACGGTCACTGCAAGCTAGTTGTTTTGTAACCAGTGTCTCCACACGTTTGCGAAAATTCTAGCGCGAGTGGGGTTCGAACCCACGAAGACTTGCGTCCATTGGAACTTAAGTCCAACGCCTTAACCACTCGGCCATCGCGCTATGAGCCGGCTGCCTCTCTTTCTCGCTAACAATCGACGGTCACTGCACGCTAGTTGTTTCATAACGAGTGTCTCCACACGTTTGCGAAAATTCTAGCGCGAGTGGGGTTCGAACCCACGAAGACTTGCGTCCATTGGAACTTAAGTCCAACGCCTTAACCACTCGGCCATCGCGCTATGAGCCGGCTGCCTCTCTTTCTCGCTAACAATCGACGGTCACTGCAAGCTAGTTGTTTTGTAACCAGTGTCTCCACACGTTTGCGAAAATTCTAGCGCGAGTGGGGTTCGAACCCACGAAGACTTGCGTCCATTGGAACTTAAGTCCAACGCCTTAACCACTCGGCCATCGCGCTATGAGCCGGCTGCCTCTCTTTCTCGCTAACAATCGACGGTCACTGCACGCTAGTTGTTTCATAAACAGTGTCTCCACACGTTTGCGAAAATTCTAGCGCGAGTGGGGTTCGAACCCACGAAGACTTGCGTCCATTGGAACTTAAGTCCAACGCCTTAACCACTCGGCCATCGCGCTATGAGCCGGCTGCCTCTCTTTCTCGCTAACAATCGACGGTCACTGCAAGCTAGTTGTTTTGTAACCAGTGTCTCCACACGTTTGCGAAAATTCTAGCGCGAGTGGGGTTCGAACCCACGAAGACTTGCGTCCATTGGAACTTAAGTCCAACGCCTTAACCACTCGGCCATCGCGCTATGAGCCGGCTGCCTCTCTTTCTCGCTAACAATCGACGGTCACTGCAAGCTAGTTGTTTTGTAACCAGTGTCTCCACACGTTTGCGAAAATTCTAGCGCGAGTGGGGTTCGAACCCACGAAGACTTGCGTCCATTGGAACTTAAGTCCAACGCCTTAACCACTCGGCCATCGCGCTATGAGCCGGCTGCCTCTCTTTCTCGCTAACAATCGACGGTCACTGCACGCTAGTTGTTTCATAAACAGTGTCTCCACACGTTTGCGAAAATTCTAGCGCGAGTGGGGTTCGAACCCACGAAGACTTGCGTCCATTGGAACTTAAGTCCAACGCCTTAACCACTCGGCCATCGCGCTATGAGCCGCTGCCTCTCTTTCTCGCTAACAATCGACGGTCACTGCACGCTAGTTGTTTCATAAACAGTGTCTCCACACGTTTGCGAAAATTCTAGCGCGAGTGGGGTTCGAACCCACGAAGACTTGCGTCCATTGGAACTTAAGTCCAACGCCTTAACCACTCGGCCATCGCGCTATGAGCCGGCTGCCTCTCTTTCTCGCTAACAATCGACGGTCACTGCACGCTAGTTGTTTTGTAACCAGTGTCTCCACACGTTTGCAAAAATTCTAGCGCGAGTGGGGTTCGAACCCACGAAGACTTGCGTCCATTGGAACTTAAGTCCAACGCCTTAACCACTCGGCCATCGCGCTATGAGCCGGCTGCCTCTCTTTCTCGCTAACAATCGACGGTCACTGCACGCTAGTTGTTTTGTAACCAGTGTCTCCACACGTTTGCGAAAATTCTAGCGCGAGTGGGGTTCGAACCCACGAAGACTTGCGTCCATTGGAACTTAAGTCCAACGCCTTAACCACTCGGCCATCGCGCTATGAGCCGGCTGCCTCTCTTTCTGGCTAACAATCGACGGTCACTGCACGCTAGTTGTTTTGTAAACAGTGTCTCCACACGTTTGCGAAAATTCTAGCGCGAGTGGGGTTCGAACCCACGAAGACTTGCGTCCATTGGAACTTAAGTCCAACGCCTTAACCACTCGGCCATCGCGCTATGAGCCGGCTGCCTCTCTTTCTCGCTAACAATCGACGGTCACTGCACGCTAGTTGTTTCATAAACAGTGTCTCCACACGTTTGCGAAAATTCTAGCGCGAGTGGGGTTCGAACCCACGAAGACTTGCGTCCATTGGAACTTAAGTCCAACGCCTTAACCACTCGGCCATCGCGCTATGAGCCGGCTGCCTCTCTTTCTCGCTAACAATCGACGGTCACTGCACGCTAGTTGTTTTGTAACCAGTGTCTCCACACGTTTGCGAAAATTCTAGCGCGAGTGGGGTTCGAACCCACGAAGACTTGCGTCCATTGGAACTTAAGTCCAACGCCTTAACCACTCGGCCATCGCGCTATGAGCCGGCTGCCTCTCTTTCTCGCTAACAATCGACGGTCACTGCAAGCTAGTTGTTTTGTAACCAGTGTCTCCACACGTTTGCGAAAATTCTAGCGCGAGTGGGGTTCGAACCCACGAAGACTTGCGTCCATTGGAACTTAAGTCCAACGCCTTAACCACTCGGCCATCGCGCTATGAGCCGCTGCCTCTCTTTCTCGCTAACAATCGACGGTCACTGCACGCTAGTTGCTTCATAAACAGTGTCTCCACACGTTTGCAAAAATTATAGCGCGAGTGGGGTTCGAACCCACGAAGACTTGCGTCCATTGGAACTTAAGTCCAACGCCTTAACCACTCGGCCATCGCGCTATGAGCCGGCTGCCTCTCTTTCTCGCTAACAATCGACGGTCACTGCACGCTAGTTGTTTTGTAACCAGTGTCTCCACACGTTTGCGAAAATTCTAGCGCGAGTGGGGTTCGAACCCACGAAGACTTGCGTCCATTGGAACTTAAGTCCAACGCCTTAACCACTCGGCCATCGCGCTATGAGCCGGCTGCCTCTCTTTCTCGCTAACAATCGACGGTCACTGCAAGCTAGTTGTTTTGTAACCAGTGTCTCCACACGTTTGCGAAAATTCTAGCGCGAGTGGGGTTCGAACCCACGAAGACTTGCGTCCATTGGAACTTAAGTCCAACGCCTTAACCACTCGGCCATCGCGCTATGAGCCGGCTGCCTCTCTTTCTCGCTAACAATCGACGGTCACTGCACGCTAGTTGTTTTGTAACCAGTGTCTCCACACGTTTGCGAAAATTCTAGCGCGAGTGGGGTTCGAACCCACGAAGACTTGCGTCCATTGGAACTTAAGTCCAACGCCTTAACCACTCGGCCATCGCGCTATGAGCCGGCTGCCTCTCTTTCTCGCTAACAATCGACGGTCACTGCACGCTAGTTGTTTCATAAACAGTGTCTCCACACGTTTGCGAAAATTCTAGCGCGAGTGGGGTTCGAACCCACGAAGACTTGCGTCCATTGGAACTTAAGTCCAACGCCTTAACCACTCGGCCATCGCGCTATGAGCCGGCTGCCTCTCTTTCTCGCTAACAATCGACGGTCACTGCAAGCTAGTTGTTTTGTAACCAGTGTCTCCACACGTTTGCGAAAATTCTAGCGCGAGTGGGGTTCGAACCCACGAAGACTTGCGTCCATTGGAACTTAAGTCCAACGCCTTAACCACTCGGCCATCGCGCTATGAGCCGGCTGCCTCTCTTTCTCGCTAACAATCGACGGTCACTGCACGCTAGTTGTTTTGTAACCAGTGTCTCCACACGTTTGCGAAAATTCTAGCGCGAGTGGGGTTCGAACCCACGAAGACTTGCGTCCATTGGAACTTAAGTCCAACGCCTTAACCACTCGGCCATCGCGCTATGAGCCGGCTGCCTCTCTTTCTCGCTAACAATCGACGGTCACTGCACGCTAGTTGTTTCATAAACAGTGTCTCCACACGTTTGCGAAAATTCTAGCGCGAGTGGGGTTCGAACCCACGAAGACTTGCGTCCATTGGAACTTAAGTCCAACGCCTTAACCACTCGGCCATCGCGCTATGAGCCGGCTGCCTCTCTTTCTCGCTAACAATCGACGGTCACTGCACGCTAGTTGTTTTGTAACCAGTGTCTCCACACGTTTGTAAAAATTCTAGCGCGAGTGGGGTTCGAACCCACGAAGACTTGCGTCCATTGGAACTTAAGTCCAACGCCTTAACCACTCGGCCATCGCGCTATGAGCCGGCTGCCTCTCTTTCTCGCTAACAATCGACGGTCACTGCAAGCTAGTTGTTTTGTAACCAGTGTCTCCACACGTTTGCGAAAATTCTAGCGCGAGTGGGGTTCGAACCCACGAAGACTTGCGTCCATTGGAACTTAAGTCCAACGCCTTAACCACTCGGCCATCGCGCTATGAGCCGGCTGCCTCTCTTTCTCGCTAACAATCGACGGTCACTGCACGCTAGTTGTTTTGTAACCAGTGTCTCCACACGTTTGCGAAAATTCTAGCGCGAGTGGGGTTCGAACCCACGAAGACTTGCGTCCATTGGAACTTAAGTCCAACGCCTTAACCACTCGGCCATCGCGCTATGAGCCGGCTGCCTCTCTTTCTCGCTAACAATCGACGGTCACTGCACGCTAGTTGTTTCATAAACAGTGTCTCCACACGTTTGCGAAAATTCTAGCGCGAGTGGGGTTCGAACCCACGAAGACTTGCGTCCATTGGAACTTAAGTCCAACGCCTTAACCACTCGGCCATCGCGCTATGAGCCGCTGCCTCTCTTTCTCGCTAACAATCGACGGTCACTGCACGCTAGTTGTTTCATAAACAGTGTCTCCACACGTTTGCGAAAATTCTAGCGCGAGTGGGGTTCGAACCCACGAAGACTTGCGTCCATTGGAACTTAAGTCCAACGCCTTAACCACTCGGCCATCGCGCTATGAGCCGGCTGCCTCTCTTTCTCGCTAACAATCGACGGTCACTGCACGCTAGTTGTTTTGTAACCAGTGTCTCCACACGTTTGCGAAAATTCTAGCGCGAGTGGGGTTCGAACCCACGAAGACTTGCGTCCATTGGAACTTAAGTCCAACGCCTTAACCACTCGGCCATCGCGCTATGAGCCGGCTGCCTCTCTTTCTCGCTAACAATCGACGGTCACTGCACGCTAGTTGTTTCATAAACAGTGTCTCCACACGTTTGCGAAAATTCTAGCGCGAGTGGGGTTCGAACCCACGAAGACTTGCGTCCATTGGAACTTAAGTCCAACGCCTTAACCACTCGGCCATCGCGCTATGAGCCGGCTGCCTCTCTTTCTCGCTAACAATCGACGGTCACTGCACGCTAGTTGTTTCATAAACAGTGTCTCCACACGTTTGCGAAAATTCTAGCGCGAGTGGGGTTCGAACCCACGAAGACTTGCGTCCATTGGAACTTAAGTCCAACGCCTTAACCACTCGGCCATCGCGCTATGAGCCGGCTGCCTCTCTTTCTCGCTAACAATCGACGGTCACTGCAAGCTAGTTGTTTTGTAACCAGTGTCTCCACACGTTTGCGAAAATTCTAGCGCGAGTGGGGTTCGAACCCACGAAGACTTGCGTCCATTGGAACTTAAGTCCAACGCCTTAACCACTCGGCCATCGCGCTATGAGCCGCTGCCTCTCTTTCTCGCTAACAATCGACGGTCACTGCACGCTAGTTGTTTTGTAACCAGTGTCTCCACACGTTTGCGAAAATTCTAGCGCGAGTGGGGTTCGAACCCACGAAGACTTGCGTCCATTGGAACTTAAGTCCAACGCCTTAACCACTCGGCCATCGCGCTATGAGCCGGCTGCCTCTCTTTCTCGCTAACAATCGACGGTCACTGCACGCTAGTTGTTTTGTAACCAGTGTCTCCACACGTTTGCAAAAATTCTAGCGCGAGTGGGGTTCGAACCCACGAAGACTTGCGTCCATTGGAACTTAAGTCCAACGCCTTAACCACTCGGCCATCGCGCTATGAGCCGGCTGCCTCTCTTTCTCGCTAACAATCGACAGTCACTGCACGCTAGTTGTTTCATAACCAGTGTCCCCACACGTTTGCAAAAATTCTAGCGCGAGTGGGGTTCGAACCCACGAAGACTTGCGTCCATTGGAACTTAAGTCCAACGCCTTAACCACTCGGCCATCGCGCTATGAGCCGGCTGCCTCTCTTTCTCGCTAACAATCGACGGTCACTGCACGCTAGTTGTTTCATAAACAGTGTCTCCACACGTTTGCGAAAATTCTAGCGCGAGTGGGGTTCGAACCCACGAAGACTTGCGTCCATTGGAACTTAAGTCCAACGCCTTAACCACTCGGCCATCGCGCTATGAGCCGGCTGCCTCTCTTTCTCGCTAACAATCGACGATCACTGCACGCTAGTTGTTTTGTAACCAGTGTCTCCACACGTTTGCAAAAATTCTAGCGCGAGTGGGGTTCGAACCCACGAAGACTTGCGTCCATTGGAACTTAAGTCCAACGCCTTAACCACTCGGCCATCGCGCTATGAGCCGGCTGCCTCTCTTTCTCGCTAACAATCGACGGTCACTGCACGCTAGTTGTTTCATAAACAGTGTCTCCACACGTTTGCGAAAATTCTAGCGCGAGTGGGGTTCGAACCCACGAAGACTTGCGTCCATTGGAACTTAAGTCCAACGCCTTAACCACTCGGCCATCGCGCTATGAGCCGGCTGCCTCTCTTTCTCGCTAACAATCGACGGTCACTGCACGCTAGTTGTTTCATAAACAGTGTCTCCACACGTTTGCGAAAATTCTAGCGCGAGTGGGGTTCGAACCCACGAAGACTTGCGTCCATTGGAACTTAAGTCCAACGCCTTAACCACTCGGCCATCGCGCTATGAGCCGGCTGCCTCTCTTTCTCGCTAACAATCGACGGTCACTGCACGCTAGTTGTTTTGTAACCAGTGTCTCCACACGTTTGCGAAAATTCTAGCGCGAGTGGGGTTCGAACCCACGAAGACTTGCGTCCATTGGAACTTAAGTCCAACGCCTTAACCACTCGGCCATCGCGCTATGAGCCGGCTGCCTCTCTTTCTCGCTAACAATCGACGGTCACTGCACGCTAGTTGTTTTGTAACCAGTGTCTCCACACGTTTGCAAAAATTCTAGCGCGAGTGGGGTTCGAACCCACGAAGACTTGCGTCCATTGGAACTTAAGTCCAACGCCTTAACCACTCGGCCATCGCGCTATGAGCCGCTGCCTCTCTTTCTCGCTAACAATCGACGGTCACTGCACGCTAGTTGTTTTGTAACCAGTGTCTCCACACGTTTGCGAAAATTCTAGCGCGAGTGGGGTTCGAACCCACGAAGACTTGCGTCCATTGGAACTTAAGTCCAACGCCTTAACCACTCGGCCATCGCGCTATGAGCCGGCTGCCTCTCTTTCTCGCTAACAATCGACGGTCACTGCAAGCTAGTTGTTTTGTAACCAGTGTCTCCACACGTTTGCGAAAATTCTAGCGCGAGTGGGGTTCGAACCCACGAAGACTTGCGTCCATTGGAACTTAAGTCCAACGCCTTAACCACTCGGCCATCGCGCTATGAGCCGGCTGCCTCTCTTTTTCGCTAACAATCGACGGTCACTGCACGCTAGTTGTTTCATAACCAGTGCCTCCCCACGTTTGCAAAAATCCTAGCGCGAGTGGGGTTCGAACCCACGAAGACTTGCGTCCATTGGAACTTAAGTCCAACGCCTTAACCACTCGGCCATCGCGCTATGAGCCGGCTGCCTCTCTTTCTCGCTAACAATCGACGGTCACTGCACGCTAGTTGTTTCATAAACAGTGTCTCCACACGTTTGCGAAAATTCTAGCGCGAGTGGGGTTCGAACCCACGAAGACTTGCGTCCATTGGAACTTAAGTCCAACGCCTTAACCACTCGGCCATCGCGCTATGAGCCGGCTGCCTCTCTTTCTCGCTAACAATCGACGGTCACTGCACGCTAGTTGTTTTGTAACCAGTGTCTCCACACGTTTGCAAAAATTCTAGCGCGAGTGGGGTTCGAACCCACGAAGACTTGCGTCCATTGGAACTTAAGTCCAACGCCTTAACCACTCGGCCATCGCGCTATGAGCCGGCTGCCTCTCTTTCTCGCTAACAATCGACGGTCACTGCAAGCTAGTTGTTTTGTAACCAGTGTCTCCACACGTTTGCGAAAATTCTAGCGCGAGTGGGGTTCGAACCCACGAAGACTTGCGTCCATTGGAACTTAAGTCCAACGCCTTAACCACTCGGCCATCGCGCTATGAGCCGGCTGCCTCTCTTTCTCGCTAACAATCGACGGTCACTGCACGCTAGTTGTTTTGTAACCAGTGTCTCCACACGTTTGCGAAAATTCTAGCGCGAGTGGGGTTCGAACCCACGAAGACTTGCGTCCATTGGAACTTAAGTCCAACGCCTTAACCACTCGGCCATCGCGCTATGAGCCGGCTGCCTCTCTTTCTCGCTAACAATCGACGGTCACTGCAAGCTAGTTGTTTTGTAACCAGTGTCTCCACACGTTTGCGAAAATTCTAGCGCGAGTGGGGTTCGAACCCACGAAGACTTGCGTCCATTGGAACTTAAGTCCAACGCCTTAACCACTCGGCCATCGCGCTATGAGCCGGCTGCCTCTCTTTCTCGCTAACAATCGACGGTCACTGCACGCTAGTTGTTTTGTAACCAGTGTCTCCACACGTTTGCGAAAATTCTAGCGCGAGTGGGGTTCGAACCCACGAAGACTTCCGTCCACTGGAACTTAAGTCCAACGCCTTAACCACTCGGCCATCGCGCTAAGCGCCGGCTGCCTCCCTTTCTCGCTAAGAATCGACGGTCACTGCACGCTAGTTGTTTCATAACCAGTGTCTCCACAGGTTTGCGAAAATTCTAGCGCGAGTGGGGTTCGAACCCACGAAGACTTGCGTCCATTGGAACTTAAGTCCAACGCCTTAACCACTCGGCCATCGCGCTATGAGCCGGCTGCCTCTCTTTCTCGCTAACAATCGACGGTCACTGCACGCTAGTTGTTTTGTAACCAGTGTCTCCACACGTTTGCAAAAATTCTAGCGCGAGTGGGGTTCGAACCCACGAAGACTTGCGTCCATTGGAACTTAAGTCCAACGCCTTAACCACTCGGCCATCGCGCTATGAGCCGGCTGCCTCTCTTTCTCGCTAACAATCGACGGTCACTGCACGCTAGTTGTTTTGTAACCAGTGTCTCCACACGTTTGCGAAAATTCTAGCGCGAGTGGGGTTCGAACCCACGAAGACTTGCGTCCATTGGAACTTAAGTCCAACGCCTTAACCACTCGGCCATCGCGCTATGAGCCGGCTGCCTCTCTTTCTCGCTAACAATCGACGGTCACTGCACGCTAGTTGTTTTGTAACCAGTGTCTCCACACGTTTGCAAAAATTCTAGCGCGAGTGGGGTTCGAACCCACGAAGACTTGCGTCCATTGGAACTTAAGTCCAACGCCTTAACCACTCGGCCATCGCGCTATGAGCCGGCTGCCTCTCTTTCTGGCTAACAATCGACGGTCACTGCACGCTAGTTGTTTTGTAACCAGTGTCTCCACACGTTTGCAAAAATTCTAGCGCGAGTGGGGTTCGAACCCACGAAGACTTGCGTCCATTGGAACTTAAGTCCAACGCCTTAACCACTCGGCCATCGCGCTATGAGCCGGCTGCCTCTCTTTCTCGCTAACAATCGACAGTCACTGCACGCTAGTTGTTTTGTAACCAGTGTTTCCACACGTTTGCGAAAATTCTAGCGCGAGTGGGGTTCGAACCCACGAAGACTTGCGTCCATTGGAACTTAAGTCCAACGCCTTAACCACTCGGCCATCGCGCTATGAGCCGGCTGCCTCTCTTTCTCGCTAACAATCGACGGTCACTGCACGCTAGTTGTTTCATAAACAGTGTCTCCACACGTTTGCGAAAATTCTAGCGCGAGTGGGGTTCGAACCCACGAAGACTTGCGTCCATTGGAACTTAAGTCCAACGCCTTAACCACTCGGCCATCGCGCTATGAGCCGCTGCCTCTCTTTCTCGCTAACAATCGACGGTCACTGCACGCTAGTTGTTTCATAAACAGTGTCTCCACACGTTTGCGAAAATTCTAGCGCGAGTGGGGTTCGAACCCACGAAGACTTGCGTCCATTGGAACTTAAGTCCAACGCCTTAACCACTCGGCCATCGCGCTATGAGCCGCTGCCTCTCTTTCTCGCTAACAATCGACGGTCACTGCACGCTAGTTGTTTCATAAACAGTGTCTCCACACGTTTGCGAAAATTCTAGCGCGAGTGGGGTTCGAACCCACGAAGACTTGCGTCCATTGGAACTTAAGTCCAACGCCTTAACCACTCGGCCATCGCGCTATGAGCCGGCTGCCTCTCTTTCTCGCTAACAATCGACGGTCACTGCACGCTAGTTGTTTTGTAACCAGTGTCTCCACACGTTTGCAAAAATTCTAGCGCGAGTGGGGTTCGAACCCACGAAGACTTGCGTCCATTGGAACTTAAGTCCAACGCCTTAACCACTCGGCCATCGCGCTATGAGCCGGCTGCCTCTCTTTCTCGCTAACAATCGACGGTCACTGCACGCTAGTTGTTTTGTAACCAGTGTCTCCACACGTTTGCGAAAATTCTAGCGCGAGTGGGGTTCGAACCCACGAAGACTTGCGTCCATTGGAACTTAAGTCCAACGCCTTAACCACTCGGCCATCGCGCTATGAGCCGGCTGCCTCTCTTTCTCGCTAACAATCGACGGTCACTGCACGCTAGTTGTTTTGTAACCAGTGTCTCCACACGTTTGCAAAAATTCTAGCGCGAGTGGGGTTCGAACCCACGAAGACTTGCGTCCATTGGAACTTAAGTCCAACGCCTTAACCACTCGGCCATCGCGCTATGAGCCGGCTGCCTCTCTTTCTCGCTAACAATCGACGGTCACTGCAAGCTAGTTGTTTTGTAACCAGTGTCTCCACACGTTTGCGAAAATTCTAGCGCGAGTGGGGTTCGAACCCACGAAGACTTGCGTCCATTGGAACTTAAGTCCAACGCCTTAACCACTCGGCCATCGCGCTATGAGCCGGCTGCCTCTCTTTCTCGCTAACAATCGACGGTCACTGCACGCTAGTTGTTTTGTAACCAGTGTCTCCACACGTTTGCGAAAATTCTAGCGCGAGTGGGGTTCGAACCCACGAAGACTTGCGTCCATTGGAACTTAAGTCCAACGCCTTAACCACTCGGCCATCGCGCTATGAGCCGGCTGCCTCTCTTTCTCGCTAACAATCGACGGTCACTGCACGCTAGTTGTTTTGTAACCAGTGTCTCCACACGTTTGCAAAAATTCTAGCGCGAGTGGGGTTCGAACCCACGAAGACTTGCGTCCATTGGAACTTAAGTCCAACGCCTTAACCACTCGGCCATCGCGCTATGAGCCGGCTGCCTCTCTTTCTCGCTAACAATCGACGGTCACTGCACGCTAGTTGTTTTGTAACCAGTGTCTCCACACGTTTGCAAAAATTCTAGCGCGAGTGGGGTTCGAACCCACGAAGACTTGCGTCCATTGGAACTTAAGTCCAACGCCTTAACCACTCGGCCATCGCGCTATGAGCCGGCTGCCTCTCTTTCTCGCTAACAATCGACGGTCACTGCACGCTAGTTGTTTTGTAACCAGTGTCTCCACACGTTTGCAAAAATTCTAGCGCGAGTGGGGTTCGAACCCACGAAGACTTGCGTCCATTGGAACTTAAGTCCAACGCCTTAACCACTCGGCCATCGCGCTATGAGCCGGCTGCCTCTCTTTCTCGCTAACAATCGACGGTCACTGCACGCTAGTTGTTTTGTAACCAGTGTCTCCACACGTTTGCGAAAATTCTAGCGCGAGTGGGGTTCGAACCCACGAAGACTTGCGTCCATTGGAACTTAAGTCCAACGCCTTAACCACTCGGCCATCGCGCTATGAGCCGGCTGCCTCTCTTTCTCGCTAACAATCGACGGTCACTGCACGCTAGTTGTTTCATAAACAGTGTCTCCACACGTTTGCGAAAATTCTAGCGCGAGTGGGGTTCGAACCCACGAAGACTTGCGTCCATTGGAACTTAAGTCCAACGCCTTAACCACTCGGCCATCGTGCTATGAGCCGGCTGCCTCTCTTTCTCGCTAACAATCGAGGGTCACTGCACGCTAGTTGTTTTGTAACCAGTGTCTCCACACGTTTGTAAAAATTCTAGCGCGAGTGGGGTTCGAACCCACGAAGACTTGCGTCCATTGGAACTTAAGTCCAACGCCTTAACCACTCGGCCATCGCGCTATGAGCCGGCTGCCTCTCTTTCTCGCTAACAATCGACGGTCACTGCACGCTAGTTGTTTTGTAACCAGTGTCTCCACACGTTTGCAAAAATTCTAGCGCGAGTGGGGTTCGAACCCACGAAGACTTGCGTCCATTGGAACTTAAGTCCAACGCCTTAACCACTCGGCCATCGCGCTATGAGCCGGCTGCCTCTCTTTCTCGCTAACAATCGACGGTCACTGCACGCTAGTTGTTTTGTAACCAGTGTCTCCACACGTTTGCGAAAATTCTAGCGCGAGTGGGGTTCGAACCCACGAAGACTTGCGTCCATTGGAACTTAAGTCCAACGCCTTAACCACTCGGCCATCGCGCTATGAGCCGGCTGCCTCTCTTTCTCGCTAACAATCGACGGTCACTGCACGCTAGTTGTTTTGTAACCAGTGTCTCCACACGTTTGTAAAAATTCTAGCGCGAGTGGGGTTCGAACCCACGAAGACTTGCGTCCATTGGAACTTAAGTCCAACGCCTTAACCACTCGGCCATCGCGCTATGAGCCGGCTGCCTCTCTTTCTCGCTAACAATCGACGGTCACTGCACGCTAGTTGTTTCATAAACAGTGTCTCCACACGTTTGCGAAAATTCTAGCGCGAGTGGGGTTCGAACCCACGAAGACTTGCGTCCATTGGAACTTAAGTCCAACGCCTTAACCACTCGGCCATCGCGCTATGAGCCGGCTGCCTCTCTTTCTCGCTAACAATCGACGGTCACTGCAAGCTAGTTGTTTTGTAACCAGTGTCTCCACACGTTTGCGAAAATTCTAGCGCGAGTGGGGTTCGAACCCACGAAGACTTGCGTCCATTGGAACTTAAGTCCAACGCCTTAACCACTCGGCCATCGCGCTATGAGCCGGCTGCCTCTCTTTCTCGCTAACAATCGACGGTCACTGCAAGCTAGTTGTTTTGTAACCAGTGTCTCCACACGTTTGCGAAAATTCTAGCGCGAGTGGGGTTCGAACCCACGAAGACTTGCGTCCATTGGAACTTAAGTCCAACGCCTTAACCACTCGGCCATCGCGCTATGAGCCGGCTGCCTCTCTTTCTCGCTAACAATCGACGGTCACTGCACGCTAGTTGTTTCATAAACAGTGTCTCCACACGTTTGCGAAAATTCTAGCGCGAGTGGGGTTCGAACCCACGAAGACTTGCGTCCATAGGAACTTAAGTCCAACGCCTTAACCACTCGGCCATCGCGCTATGAGCCGACTGCCTCTCTTTCTCGCTAACAATCGACGGTCACTGCACGCTAGTGGTTTTGTAACCAGTGTCTCCACACGTTTGCGAAATTTCTAGCGCGAGTGGGGTTCGAACCCACGAAGACTTGCGTCCATAGGAACTTAAGTCCAACGCCTCAACCACTCGGCCATCGCGCTATGAGCCGACTGCCTCTCTTTCTCGCTAACAATCGACGGTCACTGCACGCTAGTTGTTTTGTAACCAGTGTCTCCACACGTTTGCAAAAATTCTAGCGCGAGTGGGGTTCGAACCCACGAAGACTTGCGTCCATTGGAACTTAAGTCCAACGCCTTAACCACTCGGCCATCGCGCTATGAGCCGGCTGCCTCTCTTTCTCGCTAACAATCGACGGTCACTGCACGCTAGTTGTTTTGTAACCAGTGTCTCCACACGTTTGCGAAAATTCTAGCGCGAGTGGGGTTCGAACCCACGAAGACTTGCGTCCATTGGAACTTAAGTCCAACGCCTTAACCACTCGGCCATCGCGCTATGAGCTAGGTGCCTCTCTTTCTCGCTAACAATCGACGGTCACTGCACGCTAGTTGTTTTGTAACCAGTGTCTCCACACGTTTGCGAAATTTCTAGCGCGAGTGGGGTTCGAACCCACGAAGACTTGCGTCCATTGGAACTTAAGTCCAACGCCTTAACCACTCGGCCATCGCGCTATGAGCCGGCTGCCTCTCTTTCTCGCTAACAATCGACGGTCACTGCACGCTAGTTGTTTTGTAACCAGTGTCTCCACACGTTTGCAAAAATTCTAGCGCGAGTGGGGTTCGAACCCACGAAGACTTGCGTCCATTGGAACTTAAGTCCAACGCCTTAACCACTCGGCCATCGCGCTATGAGCCGGCTGCCTCTCTTTCTCGCTAACAATCGACGGTCACTGCACGCTAGTTGTTTCATAAACAGTGTCTCCACACGTTTGCGAAAATTCTAGCGCGAGTGGGGTTCGAACCCACGAAGACTTGCGTCCATTGGAACTTAAGTCCAACGCCTTAACCACTCGGCCATCGCGCTATGAGCCGGCTGCCTCTCTTTCTCGCTAACAATCGACGGTCACTGCACGCTAGTTGTTTTGTAACCAGTGTCTCCACACGTTTGCAAAAATTCTAGCGCGAGTGGGGTTCGAACCCACGAAGACTTGCGTCCATTGGAACTTAAGTCCAACGCCTTAACCACTCGGCCATCGCGCTATGAGCCGGCTGCCTCTCTTTCTCGCTAACAATCGACGGTCACTGCACGCTAGTTGTTTTGTAACCAGTGTCTCCACACGTTTGCAAAAATTCTAGCGCGAGTGGGGTTCGAACCCACGAAGACTTGCGTCCATTGGAACTTAAGTCCAACGCCTTAACCACTCGGCCATCGCGCTATGAGCCGGCTGCCTCTCTTTCTCGCTAACAATCGACGGTCACTGCAAGCTAGTTGTTTTGTAACCAGTGTCTCCACACGTTTGCGAAAATTCTAGCGCGAGTGGGGTTCGAACCCACGAAGACTTGCGTCCATTGGAACTTAAGTCCAACGCCTTAACCACTCGGCCATCGCGCTATGAGCCGGCTGCCTCTCTTTCTCGCTAACAATCGACGGTCACTGCACGCTAGTTGTTTTGTAACCAGTGTCTCCACACGTTTGCGAAAATTCTAGCGCGAGTGGGGTTCGAACCCACGAAGACTTGCGTCCATTGGAACTTAAGTCCAACGCCTTAACCACTCGGCCATCGCGCTATGAGCCGGCTGCCTCTCTTTCTCGCTAACAATCGACGGTCACTGCAAGCTAGTTGTTTTGTAACCAGTGTCTCCACACGTTTGCGAAAATTCTAGCGCGAGTGGGGTTCGAACCCACGAAGACTTGCGTCCATTGGAACTTAAGTCCAACGCCTTAACCACTCGGCCATCGCGCTATGAGCCGGCTGCCTCTCTTTCTCGCTAACAATCGACGGTCACTGCACGCTAGTTGTTTCATAAACAGTGTCTCCACACGTTTGCGAAAATTCTAGCGCGAGTGGGGTTCGAACCCACGAAGACTTGCGTCCATTGGAACTTAAGTCCAACGCCTTAACCACTCGGCCATCGCGCTATGAGCCGGCTGCCTCTCTTTCTCGCTAACAATCGACGGTCACTGCACGCTAGTTGTTTTGTAACCAGTGTCTCCACACGTTTGCAAAAATTCTAGCGCGAGTGGGGTTCGAACCCACGAAGACTTGCGTCCATTGGAACTTAAGTCCAACGCCTTAACCACTCGGCCATCGCGCTATGAGCCGCTGCCTCTCTTTCTCGCTAACAATCGACGGTCACTGCACGCTAGTTGTTTCATAAACAGTGTCTCCACACGTTTGCAAAAATTCTAGCGCGAGTGGGGTTCGAACCCACGAAGACTTGCGTCCATTGGAACTTAAGTCCAACGCCTTAACCACTCGGCCATCGCGCTATGAGCCGGCTGCCTCTCTTTCTCGCTAACAATCGACGGTCACTGCACGCTAGTTGTTTCATAAACAGTGTCTCCACACGTTTGCGAAAATTCTAGCGCGAGTGGGGTTCGAACCCACGAAGACTTGCGTCCATTGGAACTTAAGTCCAACGCCTTAACCACTCGGCCATCGCGCTATGAGCCGGCTGCCTCTCTTTCTCGCTAACAATCGACGGTCACTGCAAGCTAGTTGTTTTGTAACCAGTGTCTCCACACGTTTGCGAAAATTCTAGCGCGAGTGGGGTTCGAACCCACGAAGACTTGCGTCCATTGGAACTTAAGTCCAACGCCTTAACCACTCGGCCATCGCGCTATGAGCCGGCTGCCTCTCTTTCTCGCTAACAATCGACGGTCACTGCACGCTAGTTGTTTTGTAACCAGTGTTTCCACACGTTTGCGAAAATTCTAGCGCGAGTGGGGTTCGAACCCACGAAGACTTGCGTCCATTGGAACTTAAGTCCAACGCCTTAACCACTCGGCCATCGCGCTATGAGCCGGCTGCCTCTCTTTCTGGCTAACAATCGACGGTCACTGCACGCTAGTTGTTTTGTAACCAGTGTCTCCACACGTTTGCAAAAATTCTAGCGCGAGTGGGGTTCGAACCCACGAAGACTTGCGTCCATTGGAACTTAAGTCCAACGCCTTAACCACTCGGCCATCGCGCTATGAGCCGGCTGCCTCTCTTTCTCGCTAACAATCGACGGTCACTGCACGCTAGTTGTTTCATAAACAGTGTCTCCACACGTTTGCGAAAATTCTAGCGCGAGTGGGGTTCGAACCCACGAAGACTTGCGTCCATTGGAACTTAAGTCCAACGCCTTAACCACTCGGCCATCGCGCTATGAGCCGGCTGCCTCTCTTTCTCGCTAACAATCGACGGTCACTGCACGCTAGTTGTTTTGTAACCAGTGTCTCCACACGTTTGCGAAAATTCTAGCGCGAGTGGGGTTCGAACCCACGAAGACTTGCGTCCATTGGAACTTAAGTCCAACGCCTTAACCACTCGGCCATCGCGCTATGAGCCGGCTGCCTCTCTTTCTCGCTAACAATCGACGGTCACTGCACGCTAGTTGTTTTGTAACCAGTGTCTCCACACGTTTGTAAAAATTCTAGCGCGAGTGGGGTTCGAACCCACGAAGACTTGCGTCCATTGGAACTTAAGTCCAACGCCTTAACCACTCGGCCATCGCGCTATGAGCCGGCTGCCTCTCTTTCTCGCTAACAATCGACGGTCACTGCACGCTAGTTGTTTCATAACCAGTGTCTCCACACGTTTGCGAAAATTCTAGCGCGAGTGGGGTTCGAACCCACGAAGACTTGCGTCCATTGGAACTTAAGTCCAACGCCTTAACCACTCGGCCATCGCGCTATGAGCCGGCTGCCTCTCTTTCTCGCTAACAATCGACGGTCACTGCACGCTAGTTGTTTCATAAACAGTGTCTCCACACGTTTGCGAAAATTCTAGCGCGAGTGGGGTTCGAACCCACGAAGACTTGCGTCCATTGGAACTTAAGTCCAACGCCTTAACCACTCGGCCATCGCGCTATGAGCCGGCTGCCTCTCTTTCTCGCTAACAATCGACGGTCACTGCACGCTAGTTGTTTCATAAACAGTGTCTCCACACGTTTGCGAAAATTCTAGCGCGAGTGGGGTTCGAACCCACGAAGACTTGCGTCCATTGGAACTTAAGTCCAACGCCTTAACCACTCGGCCATCGCGCTATGAGCCGGCTGCCTCTCTTTCTCGCTAACAATCGACGGTCACTGCACGCTAGTTGTTTTGTAACCAGTGTCTCCACACGTTTGCGAAAATTCTAGCGCGAGTGGGGTTCGAACCCACGAAGACTTGCGTCCATTGGAACTTAAGTCCAACGCCTTAACCACTCGGCCATCGCGCTATGAGCCGGCTGCCTCTCTTTCTCGCTAACAATCGACGGTCACTGCACGCTAGTTGTTTTGTAACCAGTGTTTCCACACGTTTGCAAAAATTCTAGCGCGAGTGGGGTTCGAACCCACGAAGACTTGCGTCCATTGGAACTTAAGTCCAACGCCTTAACCACTCGGCCATCGCGCTATGAGCCGGCTGCCTCTCTTTCTGGCTAACAATCGACGGTCACTGCACGCTAGTTGTTTTGTAACCAGTGTCTCCACACGTTTGTAAAAATTCTAGCGCGAGTGGGGTTCGAACCCACGAAGACTTGCGTCCATTGGAACTTAAGTCCAACGCCTTAACCACTCGGCCATCGCGCTATGAGCCGGCTGCCTCTCTTTCTCGCTAACAATCGACGGTCACTGCACGCTAGTTGTTTTGTAACCAGTGTCTCCACACGTTTGCGAAAATTCTAGCGCGAGTGGGGTTCGAACCCACGAAGACTTGCGTCCATTGGAACTTAAGTCCAACGCCTTAACCACTCGGCCATCGCGCTATGAGCCGGCTGCCTCTCTTTCTGGCTAACAATCGACGGTCACTGCACGCTAGTTGTTTTGTAACCAGTGTCTCCACACGTTTGCAAAAATTCTAGCTCGAGTGGGGTTCGAACCCACGAAGACTTGCGTCCATTGGAACTTAAGTCCAACGCCTTAACCACTCGGCCATCGCGCTATGAGCCGGCTGCCTCTCTTTCTCTCTAACAATCGACGGTCACTGCACGCTAGTTGTTTTGTAACCAGTGTCTCCACACGTTTGCAAAAATTCTAGCTCGAGTGGGGTTCGAACCCACGAAGACTTGCGTCCATTGGAACTTAAGTCCAACGCCTTAACCACTCGGCCATCGCGCTATGAGCCGGCTGCCTCTCTTTCTCGCTAACAATCGACGGTCACTGCACGCTAGTTGTTTTGTAACCAGTGTCTCCACACGTTTGCGAAAATTCTAGCGCGAGTGGGGTTCGAACCCACGAAGACTTGCGTCCATTGGAACTTAAGTCCAACGCCTTAACCACTCGGCCATCGCGCTATGAGCCGGCTGCCTCTCTTTCTCGCTAACAATCGACGGTCACTGCACGCTAGTTGTTTTGTAACCAGTGTCTCCACACGTTTGCGAAAATTCTAGCGCGAGTGGGGTTCGAACCCACGAAGACTTGCGTCCATTGGAACTTAAGTCCAACGCCTTAACCACTCGGCCATCGCGCTATGAGCCGGCTGCCTCTCTTTCTCGCTAACAATCGACGGTCACTGCACGCTAGTTGTTTTGTAACCAGTGTCTCCACACGTTTGCAAAAATTCTAGCGCGAGTGGGGTTCGAACCCACGAAGACTTGCGTCCATTGGAACTTAAGTCCAACGCCTTAACCACTCGGCCATCGTGCTATGAGCCGGCTGCCTCTCTTTCTCGCTAACAATCGAGGGTCACTGCACGCTAGTTGTTTTGTAACCAGTGTCTCCACACGTTTGTAAAAATTCTAGCGCGAGTGGGGTTCGAACCCACGAAGACTTGCGTCCATTGGAACTTAAGTCCAACGCCTTAACCACTCGGCCATCGCGCTATGAGCCGGCTGCCTCTCTTTCTCGCTAACAATCGACGGTCACTGCACGCTAGTTGTTTTGTAACCAGTGTCTCCACACGTTTGTAAAAATTCTAGCGCGAGTGGGGTTCGAACCCACGAAGACTTGCGTCCATTGGAACTTAAGTCCAACGCCTTAACCACTCGGCCATCGCGCTATGAGCCGGCTGCCTCTCTTTCTCGCTAACAATCGACGGTCACTGCACGCTAGTTGTTTTGTAACCAGTGTCTCCACACGTTTGTAAAAATTCTAGCGCGAGTGGGGTTCGAACCCACGAAGACTTGCGTCCATTGGAACTTAAGTCCAACGCCTTAACCACTCGGCCATCGCGCTATGAGCCGGCTGCCTCTCTTTCTCGCTAACAATCGACGGTCACTGCACGCTAGTTGTTTTGTAACCAGTGTCTCCACACGTTTGCAAAAATTCTAGCGCGAGTGGGGTTCGAACCCACGAAGACTTGCGTCCATTGGAACTTAAGTCCAACGCCTTAACCACTCGGCCATCGCGCTATGAGCCGGCTGCCTCTCTTTCTCGCTAACAATCGACGGTCACTGCACGCTAGTTGTTTTGTAACCAGTGTCTCCACACGTTTGCGAAATTTCTAGCGCGAGTGGGGTTCGAACCCACGAAGACTTGCGTCCATTGGAACTTAAGTCCAACGCCTTAACCACTCGGCCATCGCGCTATGAGCCGGCTGCCTCTCTTTCTCACTAACAATCGACGGTCACTGCACGCTAGTTGTTTTGTAACCAGTGTCTCCACACGTTTGCAAAAATTCTAGCGCGAGTGGGGTTCGAACCCACGAAGACTTGCGTCCATTGGAACTTAAGTCCAACGCCTTAACCACTCGGCCATCGCGCTATGAGCCGGCTGCCTCTCTTTCTCGCTAACAATCGACGGTCACTGCACGCTAGTTGTTTTGTAACCAGTGTCTCCACACGTTTGCAAAAATTCTAGCGCGAGTGGGGTTCGAACCCACGAAGACTTGCGTCCATTGGAACTTAAGTCCAACGCCTTAACCACTCGGCCATCGCGCTATGAGCCGGCTGCCTCTCTTTCTCGCTAACAATCGACGGTCACTGCACGCTAGTTGTTTTGTAACCAGTGTCTCCACACGTTTGTAAAAATTCTAGCGCGAGTGGGGTTCGAACCCACGAAGACTTGCGTCCATTGGAACTTAAGTCCAACGCCTTAACCACTCGGCCATCGCGCTATGAGCCGGCTGCCTCTCTTTCTCGCTAACAATCGACGGTCACTGCACGCTAGTTGTTTTGTAACCAGTGTCTCCACACGTTTGCAAAAATTCTAGCGCGAGTGGGGTTCGAACCCACGAAGACTTGCGTCCATTGGAACTTAAGTCCAACGCCTTAACCACTCGGCCATCGCGCTATGAGCCGGCTGCCTCTCTTTCTCGCTAACAATCGACGGTCACTGCACGCTAGTTGTTTTGTAACCAGTGTCTCCACACGTTTGCAAAAATTCTAGCGCGAGTGGGGTTCGAACCCACGAAGACTTGCGTCCATTGGAACTTAAGTCCAACGCCTTAACCACTCGGCCATCGCGCTATGAGCCGGCTGCCTCTCTTTCTCGCTAACAATCGACGGTCACTGCACGCTAGTTGTTTTGTAACCAGTGTCTCCACACGTTTGCAAAAATTCTAGCGCGAGTGGGGTTCGAACCCACGAAGACTTGCGTCCATTGGAACTTAAGTCCAACGCCTTAACCACTCGGCCATCGCGCTATGAGCCGGCTGCCTCTCTTTCTCGCTAACAATCGACGGTCACTGCACGCTAGTTGTTTTGTAACCAGTGTCTCCACACGTTTGTAAAAATTCTAGCGCGAGTGGGGTTCGAACCCACGAAGACTTGCGTCCATTGGAACTTAAGTCCAACGCCTTAACCACTCGGCCATCGCGCTATGAGCCGGCTGCCTCTCTTTCTCGCTAACAATCGACGGTCACTGCACGCTAGTTGTTTTGTAACCAGTGTCTCCACACGTTTGCAAAAATTCTAGCTCGAGTGGGGTTCGAACCCACGAAGACTTGCGTCCATTGGAACTTAAGTCCAACGCCTTAACCACTCGGCCATCGCGCTATGAGCCGGCTGCGTCTCTTTCTGGCTAACAATCGACGGTCACTGCACGCTAGTTGTTTTGTAACCAGTGTCTCCACACGTTTGCAAAAATTCTAGCGCGAGTGGGGTTCGAACCCACGAAGACTTGCGTCCATTGGAACTTAAGTCCAACGCCTTAACCACTCGGCCATCGCGCTATGAGCCGGCTGCCTCTCTTTCTCGCTAACAATCGACGGTCACTGCACGCTAGTTGTTTTGTAACCAGTGTCTCCACACGTTTGCAAAAATTCTAGCGCGAGTGGGGTTCGAACCCACGAAGACTTGCGTCCATTGGAACTTAAGTCCAACGCCTTAACCACTCGGCCATCGCGCTATGAGCCGGCTGCCTCTCTTTCTCGCTAACAATCGACGGTCACTGCACGCTAGTTGTTTTGTAACCAGTGTCTCCACACGTTTGCGAAAATTCTAGCGCGAGTGGGGTTCGAACCCACGAAGACTTGCGTCCATTGGAACTTAAGTCCAACGCCTTAACCACTCGGCCATCGCGCTATGAGCCGGCTGCCTCTCTTTCTCGCTAACAATCGACGGTCACTGCACGCTAGTTGTTTTGTAACCAGTGTCTCCACACGTTTGCAAAAATTCTAGCGCGAGTGGGGTTCGAACCCACGAAGACTTGCGTCCATTGGAACTTAAGTCCAACGCCTTAACCACTCGGCCATCGCGCTATGAGCCGGCTGCCTCTCTTTCTCGCTAACAATCGACGGTCACTGCACGCTAGTTGTTTTGTAACCAGTGTCTCCACACGTTTGCAAAAATTCTAGCGCGAGTGGGGTTCGAACCCACGAAGACTTGCGTCCATTGGAACTTAAGTCCAACGCCTTAACCACTCGGCCATCGCGCTATGAGCCGGCTGCCTCTCTTTCTCGCTAACAATCGACGGTCACTGCACGCTAGTTGTTTTGTAACCAGTGTCTCCACACGTTTGCAAAAATTCTAGCTCGAGTGGGGTTCGAACCCACGAAGACTTGCGTCCATTGGAACTTAAGTCCAACGCCTTAACCACTCGGCCATCGCGCTATGAGCCGGCTGCCTCTCTTTCTCGCTAACAATCGACGGTCACTGCACGCTAGTTGTTTTGTAACCAGTGTCTCCACACGTTTGCAAAAATTCTAGCGCGAGTGGGGTTCGAACCCACGAAGACTTGCGTCCATTGGAACTTAAGTCCAACGCCTTAACCACTCGGCCATCGCGCTATGAGCCGGCTGCCTCTCTTTCTCGCTAACAATCGACGGTCACTGCACGCTAGTTGTTTTGTAACCAGTGTCTCCACACGTTTGCAAAAATTCTAGCGCGAGTGGGGTTCGAACCCACGAAGACTTGCGTCCATTGGAACTTAAGTCCAACGCCTTAACCACTCGGCCATCGCGCTATGAGCCGGCTGCCTCTCTTTCTCGCTAACAATCGACGGTCACTGCACGCTAGTTGTTTTGTAACCAGTGTCTCCACACGTTTGCGAAAATTCTAGCGCGAGTGGGGTTCGAACCCACGAAGACTTGCGTCCATTGGAACTTAAGTCCAACGCCTTAACCACTCGGCCATCGCGCTATGAGCCGGCTGCCTCTCTTTCTCGCTAACAATCGACGGTCACTGCACGCTAGTTGTTTTGTAACCAGTGTCTCCACACGTTTGCAAAAATTCTAGCGCGAGTGGGGTTCGAACCCACGAAGACTTGCGTCCATTGGAACTTAAGTCCAACGCCTTAACCACTCGGCCATCGCGCTATGAGCCGGCTGCCTCTCTTTCTCGCTAACAATCGACGGTCACTGCACGCTAGTTGTTTTGTAACCAGTGTCTCCACACGTTTGCAAAAATTCTAGCGCGAGTGGGGTTCGAACCCACGAAGACTTGCGTCCATTGGAACTTAAGTCCAACGCCTTAACCACTCGGCCATCGCGCTATGAGCCGGCTGCCTCTCTTTCTCGCTAACAATCGACGGTCACTGCACGCTAGTTGTTTTGTAACCAGTGTCTCCACACGTTTGTAAAAATTCTAGCGCGAGTGGGGTTCGAACCCACGAAGACTTGCGTCCATTGGAACTTAAGTCCAACGCCTTAACCACTCGGCCATCGCGCTATGAGCCGGCTGCCTCTCTTTCTCGCTAACAATCGACGGTCACTGCACGCTAGTTGTTTTGTAACCAGTGTCTCCACACGTTTGCAAAAATTCTAGCGCGAGTGGGGTTCGAACCCACGAAGACTTGCGTCCATTGGAACTTAAGTCCAACGCCTTAACCACTCGGCCATCGCGCTATGAGCCGGCTGCCTCTCTTTCTCGCTAACAATCGACGGTCACTGCACGCTAGTTGTTTTGTAACCAGTGTCTCCACACGTTTGTAAAAATTCTAGCGCGAGTGGGGTTCGAACCCACGAAGACTTGCGTCCATTGGAACTTAAGTCCAACGCCTTAACCACTCGGCCATCGCGCTATGAGCCGGCTGCCTCTCTTTCTCGCTAACAATCGACGGTCACTGCACGCTAGTTGTTTTGTAACCAGTGTCTCCACACGTTTGCAAAAATTCTAGCGCGAGTGGGGTTCGAACCCACGAAGACTTGCGTCCATTGGAACTTAAGTCCAACGCCTTAACCACTCGGCCATCGCGCTATGAGCCGGCTGCCTCTCTTTCTCGCTAACAATCGACGGTCACTGCACGCTAGTTGTTTTGTAACCAGTGTCTCCACACGTTTGCAAAAATTCTAGCGCGAGTGGGGTTCGAACCCACGAAGACTTGCGTCCATTGGAACTTAAGTCCAACGCCTTAACCACTCGGCCATCGCGCTATGAGCCGGCTGCCTCTCTTTCTCGCTAACAATCGACGGTCACTGCACGCTAGTTGTTTTGTAACCAGTGTCTCCACACGTTTGCAAAAATTCTAGCGCGAGTGGGGTTCGAACCCACGAAGACTTGCGTCCATTGGAACTTAAGTCCAACGCCTTAACCACTCGGCCATCGCGCTATGAGCCGGCTGCCTCTCTTTCTCGCTAACAATCGACGGTCACTGCACGCTAGTTGTTTTGTAACCAGTGTCTCCACACGTTTGTAAAAATTCTAGCGCGAGTGGGGTTCGAACCCACGAAGACTTGCGTCCATTGGAACTTAAGTCCAACGCCTTAACCACTCGGCCATCGCGCTATGAGCCGGCTGCCTCTCTTTCTCGCTAACAATCGACGGTCACTGCACGCTAGTTGTTTTGTAACCAGTGTCTCCACACGTTTGCGAAAATTCTAGCGCGAGTGGGGTTCGAACCCACGAAGACTTGCGTCCATTGGAACTTAAGTCCAACGCCTTAACCACTCGGCCATCGCGCTATGAGCCGGCTGCCTCTCTTTCTCGCTAACAATCGACGGTCACTGCACGCTAGTTGTTTTGTAACCAGTGTTTCCACACGTTTGCAAAAATTCTAGCGCGAGTGGGGTTCGAACCCACGAAGACTTGCGTCCATTGGAACTTAAGTCCAACGCCTTAACCACTCGGCCATCGCGCTATGAGCCGGCTGCCTCTCTTTCTGGCTAACAATCGACGGTCACTGCACGCTAGTTGTTTTGTAACCAGTGTCTCCACACGTTTGTAAAAATTCTAGCGCGAGTGGGGTTCGAACCCACGAAGACTTGCGTCCATTGGAACTTAAGTCCAACGCCTTAACCACTCGGCCATCGCGCTATGAGCCGGCTGCCTCTCTTTCTCGCTAACAATCGACGGTCACTGCACGCTAGTTGTTTTGTAACCAGTGTCTCCACACGTTTGCAAAAATTCTAGCGCGAGTGGGGTTCGAACCCACGAAGACTTGCGTCCATTGGAACTTAAGTCCAACGCCTTAACCACTCGGCCATCGCGCTATGAGCCGGCTGCCTCTCTTTCTCGCTA